>JAMWET010007039.1:0-40000 GCA_024036415.1 Prochilodus magdalenae
AAAAAACCGTGTAATGGCACGGTAATGGCAAGGAACCATTTTTGACCATGGGTTAATGTATTTGGGACCATCTCCTCCCAAGCCGCTTGCATCTTCGGTTTTGTAAGTGAGACCTTACGTACCTTAAAAGACCTAAGTGTCAAAATGATGACAAATCCGGTGCCTGGCAGTGATCCACGTAGATGAAGCCATGTGTATAAAATCATTAAAAACCTAGGACCAACATGTCGTAAAAAGCACTGGCTTCTCCAATACACATGTGACACGTATAACAGCTATACTGCAAAAAAGTTCTATGCCAGCAAGCATGCCTGCTACTGCAACTTCGTCGATTGCGTGTGGACCAAAATTCACTGCCACACCAGTTTTATTTTCATTACTGGAAGTTCGTAACCAACTGAACAATGGTGTGTGCTGCAGGTTTAGTTGACTGCTGTCCATGTTCTTTTTCCGAGCGTATTGGTATTAGGTTTTTTCTTTAGAAATTTTAAAAAGTCTTAAAAAGTCCATAGTAAAAATTGTACTCTTGTGCACATAGCCCTGTGAAAGGAAGATATTTCCCAGGAGAACTCAGCTCAAAATTTGGGGCAAGGACGTCTTCTTCCATAGGTTTATATTTGTTATCATCATCATCATCCTAGTCTTCTCTGTGTATACTGTTGATTTTGCCCTAAAAGATTTGAGACCTAAAACATCGGAGCCATAACAGGTCAAGTTTCTGTTAATGTGTAAACACTTGTAACTTGGCTCCATAACTCATTACTAAAAGGATCATTTTTCTAGCCTTAATACATGGTGAATTCCCAGAAGGCCCACCACTTCACACATGTGTTCGATGTGTTTTTTCCCCCTGACTTTGTTGAGCTCTTTCATTCAGTGTCTAAAAATAAATAAATAAATAACAATTATATACAACAGTGTTGTTTTAAGGTTGGGTATGTGGAGTTTCCTGTGATGTTCAGATTCAGCATATAGCCTCACTACAACTATGTATTAACAATGTGGCAGAAGTTGGGATATCTATAGAGGGTGTGTCATTGATTGTGTCAGGCGGTATGTTTTATAGGTTGATATACCTGATGTGGCTTTATGAAACCTATATAAATATTAACCTACTAAGTTACTGTAAAGTTTGTGATAATAATAAACACATATGCACACAAGATACGGGCAGATATTTTTGTCTTACAGCACTGTACCTACAGCACACCGAACGGAACATCTTCACAGTTTGTCAACCCAGTCAAACAGTGATCCCATAAAGCGGTAATAAGAATGGGGTGTTATCACGAAAGCGAAATACAATATGGCGGCATGCCAGACAGGACACAACGTGGAACAATGTAGCTTATTGGTCTGTTTAGTCCTGCATGAGAACACTAATCTTAAAATGTTTACTTGGAACTGATATTCCAGCCAGAACTGAAAATATTTCCTACTAAACATTTCCAACCTCTATAAACATAGTCTCTTACTTACAGTGGTGACTACTTTGGCGTAGCTGTAAAGCGGGTCTTTCTATTTGAAAGACCAGAAACTAAATTTGGTGGGTGGGCTTTGCCATGTGACGTATGCTAGGGAACAGGACCGTTTACTACGACTGTCCTTTAACACCACCTCACCCGTCACCAAAGACTGCAAATATTGTTGTGCCATACAAAATGCATACTTCACTGGACGTGTCCCAATTTTGTCTTGGTGGAGGCGACCAGCGCCCATGATTGAACATTTTGTTTTGTCACGCGATCACCACGTCCCAGTAGGCCTGGTTCACTTACACCCTCACCCAACCGCACCATTTGCAGGAACTGTATGAGAATATTCAAGCTGCATGGGATGGATTATCACAGGACACCTCTACAACTCCATGCCGAGACATCTGGCACGTTGCTTCAGCCAACATGGCAGCCGGATGCCTTGCTTAGAGACACTACCTCTGTATGTGTAGCTCAGTAAATATAAATTTATAATTTTATAAATCATTGAAAATGATTGTTCCTGGTAACCTTTATCTTTCGTCCCAATCGCATTGCAATCCCATACTTCCTTCTGGATAAAGCTGTTGTTTTGATGATGAGAGGATCCTAAAGGTTTGAGAGATTGTTTAACACTGAGACGGCTTTCAGAGTAAATGTGTTTAAAGTGTCTAGCATATAAATATGCGTATTTGTTCATATTTCATATTTTCCTCATTGTGGAGACACACAGTAAATACATTCCTGATTTTCTTTGCAGAACCGCACAGCCAAACATCCACACAGAGCTGAAAATAAAGGAACGATGGCTGTATAATGCGTGAGTGGAGGGACTTTGGAGATCTTTAATGGATCCATATTACATATTTTCTTTAACTATGGTGCATAATTAGGCAGTAGTAATTGTGGAACATGCAAAAGTTTAGACAACCTACTAAATCTAAGAACCTAACACCCCTAACACACTTTTTGTATCCAGTTCAGAATCTGTTGGAATTTTTAACCACCCTTCATTGCAGGGATAAATCCTCCTTACTCTCTATGTAGTAACTTAATTCCATTTGATGATTGTGATTGTAATAAATGTTTTTGGTCATGTTCCTGTTTCCTGAATTTGCTTGGCTAGAAACTTGCTGTTATTTAGTAGAATAGCATGTCTTGTCGGCTACCATTTCCTGGTGCCAATGGCTCAAACCACAAGAACAACAAACATCAAAAAAACCTCCAACCCATCCATGTTTATAAGAGTTGGCAAAAGGAGGGAGGGGCAATTCCTTTCATCAAATGCTGCTCACTGTTTATTCCAACCTTTATTAGGTCGTTTCGGTTAGAGAGTTCCCCAATTGTTACTTTTCCTCGGTTCCCCAGCAACTTGTGTTCCGAAATGGCTTATCTCAATAGCTGTTTGATGACCTCGTTTCACAAAAAGGTCATAGTTGTAAAAAGCTTGGTGCTGGGAATTCATAGCAAATCAATGTAATGCAAGCAGCTGTCCCTTCATACTGAAACCGACACTAGGAAGCATGATGCCAACAATGTTTAAAAATGAAGTGGCATCAGATGATTGCATTGAATTGATGCAGTTTTGTGTACCACGTCGTCATGTCTGCTCTTGGCTTGTGTAATTGATGTGGTTTAGTAAATGAAAAACGTTTTGTGCTACACAGGCTTTCAGGTTTGAAACGATAACCCATTCACAGACTGGAAAACTAAAGGGGTAAACAAACTCGCATGCTTCTAACACTATAAGAATTTCCAGTATGCAGGTGCACTGCAGAGCTCCACAGCACAGACAGTATTTATTAATGGCCATCACTCATCGCTAATCCACGTCGCTTTTGCAGAGCCCCGCTCCGCTCTGATCCTAGCAGTGATGCTCATTTTCCAGGTAGCTGTATTTTGTATTCGGTTCTGTGGCAAATTCAATGGTGAATAAGGTAGAAGGTTCACGTAGTGGAGCTATGACGTAAGCAGTGCTCATAAGGCGGTGGAAGTACAAGCTAGGTGTTTCTAACAGCGTGATGGTACCTGTGGCAGGTGTACATTTCTCATGTATCATGCCATGAAGGGTGAACAATCCGAAGACTAGTAGAGAAAGAAGTATGACGTAGTACTCCAGCTCAGTGAAGGGGGAAGCCATCTGCTGTGGGCACACACATACACAGACACTGTCAGTACGGTATTTCTGGTCTTTCTGGTATGTCCTGCATTTCCATGTTATTCGAGTGTCATCAGACAGAAAGCAACCCCTGCACATAATACTGTATATACAGTTTTTGGAATGATCCAAACAAGCAATTGGCCAAATTCGAATTTAGATTTTTGGCTGATCAATCTTTTGCAATGTTGTGATGGGAATAATGTGTGGCAGGTATGTGCTCTCACTCTATGTTTGAATGCTGAGTGGGGTTAACGATACTATCACTAGCAGGAAAAGCCTCCCTTGTGGACATTTGTGTTAGTGCTGTAGATGGAACAGCCTAAAAAAAAATCATGTTTTTTACCAAGTTCACTAGTTCACTAGTGTAGCTAGTGTATACTTCGTCAGCCTAGCAACACCAGAGACCATAGCAATGAACTAGTAGCACCTTAACAAACATGTGGGGTACCACAGCATCAGCCTAGCAATACCAGAGACCATAGCAATGAACTAGTAGCACCTTAACAAACATGTGGGGTACCACAGCATCAGCCTAGCAACACCAGAGACCATAGCAATGAACTAGTAGCACCTTAACAAACATGTGGGGTACCACAGCATCAGCCTAGCAATACCAGAGACCATAGCAATGAACTAGTAGCACCTTAGCAAACAAGTGGAGTACCAAAGCATCAGCCTAGCAATACCAGAGACCATAGCAATGAACTAGTAGCACCTTGACAAACAAGTGGAGTACCACAGCATCAGCCTAGCAATACCAGAGGCCATAGCAATGAACTAGTAACACCTTAACAAACAAGTGCGGTACCACAGCATCAGCCTAGCAATACCAGAGACCATAGCAATGAACTAGTAGCACCTTAGCAAACAAGTGCGGTACCACAGCATCAGCCTAGCAATACCAGAGACCATAGCAATGAACTAGTAGCACCTTAACAAACAAGTAGAGTACCACAGCATCAGCCTAGCAATACCAGAGACCATAGCAATGAACTAGTAGCACCTTAACAAACATGTGGGGTACCACAGCATCAGCCTAGCAATACCAGAGACCATAGCAATGTACTAGTAGCACCTTAGCAAACATGTGGGGTACCACAGCATCAGCCTAGCAATACCAGAGACCATAGCAATGAACTAGCAACACCTTAACAAACAAGTGGATTACCACAGCATCAGCCTAGCAATACCAGAGACCATAGCAATGAACTAGTAGCACCTTAACAAACAACTGGAGTACCACAGCATCAGCCTAGCAATACCAGAGACCATAGCAATGAACTAGTAGCACCTTAGCAAACAAGTAGAGTACCACAGCATCAGCCTAGCAATACCAGGGATCCCCCAAGGGGAGACGACAATTTGTGGTCTTATGGGTTGCAAGCAGGGAGACAAGAGGCTCTTAGCGAGTGCATTGCTGCAAATTGGAGAAATCAGTCCTAAGTATCCTGAACAAACTGCTATATAGATCAGAATATCACAAACTGCTTGTAACATCGTTCATCTGTTTTCTATCACATGTTCATTTTTTAACACGTCACAATGTGTCCAATACGAAAACACAAAGGTTTCGTGAGACAATCAACAGCAAGATGGAGTTACCGCACTGTGACAAACTCGTTTTTCCTTTCCTATTGTCAATATGATTAACAACAGGTAAAAACTGTACAAAAGTGTGATAAACAACAGCTATAAATCTGTATACATTTATATTAAATATTAAAATAGCTGAAAATGGCATGATAAGTCTAGACAATCTAACTCATGAATAGGCGAGATTTAACCCAGCTAGCTGAAGAGGGCTTATTTAGCTTTACTGCTAGCGATGCCATTGTCTTATACCAGTAAAGTAGGACAGAGCAAAACTCATGTAACATCCAAATAGAGTACTGCACGCTTGTATTAGATAGTATCAGAGGCAGTAATGAATAAAAGCGTTTTTCAATATTGATTTCCAAATTAACTTTGGTGAAGTTGCTAGTAAGCATTATTGACTCTCTGTAGCCGTTGCTGAAGAGAACTGTTATGACGCTTTGAAGAGCTTCCCTGATGCCAAGGTCTGACATGATTCCCCAATCACTTCCCCAATGCCATCTCTTCTTATGCTAAAGGATATCAGGTAACATCACAGTAACCACCTAGTATGCCACACCAGTGACCTACCAGCACCTCAGCCAGCAGCCTAGCAGTACTGTAGTAATTACCTAGGGATTCATAGTAATGGCCTAATGATGACAACGAATGAGATATCCACATCCCACCAAGCCACCTGTGACACCAATGTAACAGCTTTTCCAAGGCGACTTCTTTTCTGGTTAAACGCCATCCCTTCTTATATTACAGAATTACTGGTAATATCTCAGTAACCACCCAGTATATCACTGCAACAGCCTAGAGACCAAACCACCAAAGCGATAGCCTAGCAAAACCTCTGCAACCTAGTTTATCATTGTAACAACCCGGCGACATTAAAGACAATGCTACATGCACTTAATCGACTGAAACAGAGCTCTTACTGTCAGAATCAGGGAGACTTGGTCAGGAGTGCCCAGTTTCAGGTGCTCATCGAGGAGAGTGATATGAGAGTGTACCTGTCTGTGTGTCTATACTCTGTAATGTAATATGATGAGGAGGTGAACCCAATGGCTGGCTCATATTGCCAGCTGAGGTAAGATAATGAACACTGTGCCTTAGACACCTGCAGTTTACGCCACATGCACACACTGGTATAGCTGGACTGAATAATTATACAAACCCCAGAACTGGCGGGGAATGTGTGTTATTATCGCTGCGTGGTTCCACGTTTTATATCTGCTGTATTTGCACCTGCATGTGTGCCTGCATGCATCTCGTATGTCCCAGCTTGACATCTGTTTGTCTTTGGTAACCATGCTGCACACAATTGATTATCCTGGGATAACATGTTTTGCTATGTCGTTGTTTTTCTTAGATATGTGTTTGTTTACCATCATTAGTGGCCATGAAATTGCGTTTATGAAATGTCTGCCATATACATGATCAACTTGCTAAGCCATCCATGAGAGGAGATGCTCTAAACAGCTTATTAAACTAATGACCACATTGATTCAGCCCTCCCAATGATCCTAATATCAGGACTTTTCAGATTATTTTTTTTATTGTTTATAAACCAGTCAAATCCATCCTGATTTAAATTAAAATGCTAATAAATGCTAATTAGTAAATGCAGTTTGTTCTGTATTGAGTTGAAAATGGGACAAAACCAGTGTCTTATGTTTTACTTTATGAAAGTCCTTGTAAGGGTCCGGGCTGTACCGCCTGCAGCCAGCAGAGGGCGGCAGCAGCGGCGCAGTTCTGGAGGAACTACAGCCCGGAACTCCAAACCCCAGAATGCCCCAGGCTGATCGGGCCAACGAGCAGCACCTGGGGCGTCGGCAATATAAGCCCCCACCACACAAACACCGTTGCTACACCTTTGTGGAGGGGTAGCCGGTACGGTACTAGAGAAAAAAAAAAGAGAAAAGTAAAAATAAATAATCAAATAAATAAATATTTTAAAAAAATACTTAAACAACTGCGCAGAAGCTTGTGTCACTCTGCACGCAGTGAACAAGAATTCCCCTTTTGGTTAAACCCTCTACCGTTTATTTCTGTTCTTATACAAGCTTTTCCCCTTTGTTTGTTTTTTCCCGCCGTTTCTCCCTCTCACCCACTAAAATTGGCCTCACGTGTGCTGACGCGTAGCGCAGTGGTAACACGTGGGGTTAGCACTGCGGAGGTCGGGGGTTCGATCCCCGCCTAAACTCTCACAGTTCACCAATACAGTTCACTTCTCTCACACACACAGTTTCACGTGCATCCGCATCCAGGAAGTCCGTTAGCGTGCAGTATAAACCCTAATACAGCGCAAGCGGATCCCTGCACTGCGTTTGGGTCCCGCACCGTGACAGTCACTGTTATTTCCAAATATGATGCCTGCTACACGTTCTAAAAAGGTTGGGAATGGGAGCATGTTTACTCCTGTGTTACATCGTCTCACATTGTAACAACACTTAACAATCATTCAGGGACTAAAGATACCTATCCAGTTTTGAAAGTTTTTTACTGCAGCAGGCAGGTCTTTTGATACCAACACGGGCGTTCTTAAAATAGGTAGCATCTAGAAGCTAGAACATTGTAAGGATACCTTCATAGATGTGCAGGAACTGCACCAATATGCCTCGATGCCATGACAGACCCTGACATTAAATTACTTCTCTATACATTACTTGGATAATAAGGTGGATGGACCTTGCCTACTGTAACCGGGACAACAATGATCTGAAAAGTTGCTTCGTCAGACCACAATACACTTTTGTCTCTGTGCATCAGTCCATTTCAGACAAGCGCAAATCAGCAGTGTCTTTGGATGCTGTTGGTTTTAACTCTGCATAATACTGTCTTAATTTGCCCGTCTGGATGCAGTGATTGCCTGTGGCAATGGCTTACTGCAGTGATAGCCATCCCAGGAGCAGTATGGCATCAGACCGCCCTGTTTGCTAACCCAACATCCCAGATGTCTCAGCATGGAGTTGTTGGTCATCTCCACCAAAACAAAAAAGATGACCCGCTGCCATTCTGAGTCCCTCCATGACAGTCTGGCACGACACTACTGCAATCTTTGCCACGTTGCATGGTGTCAAGAGACGTCGCTCTACATTCACATAGTACTGCGTCATGAGGCTTTCTTCTAATGCTGTTGGACAATCCAACAGCTCTGTCTCTCTGTGGTTTGTGTAGGCTCCCAGATCCTTCGTTTTCACCGGTGGGTGCCTTCTTCTATCTACTGCTGTTAATATCCGCATGACCAGGATGGCACGCAGTACATCAAAAAGACCCTTGCCAGAGCCCTGACTCTTTTTAAACTCTTCCAACTACTTGAATTGCTCTTAAACTCTTTTTTGAGGCATTACATAATCCATGACATAATAGTATACTTAACGTAATACTTAATAATTCGCTATTAGCATTCGATATAAAAGCCAACATGGGAAAAAGGAGAGTATGGACACTTACTGTTCTCCACATCAAGCCCAATCTGTCATGATATGGCCCTGCGGAAGGCCCCATACAGGGCTGGCCAAACCAGTCCTTCACCGCAGTAATGGGGAATTCAAGAGGTTTAATGTTTCTTATCAGAATCACTGCAACAAGTGAAGCTCCCTCTCTTTGATTTGAGAGGGAATGGTGGCGATTATGCTTGTGCACGACGGGGCTCAAACCGTTCCTACCTGCTCTACCACCTATCTACATCACTGAATTCAGGTGTTCCAATTACTTCCATGACCACAGGTGTATAAAACCAAGCATCTGGGCATGCAGATGTTGAGTGTTGAATGCAGTGGTGTAAAGCACACCTGCACTGGACTCTAGAGCAGTGGAGACTCGTTCTCTGGAGTGGCGAATCATGCTTCTCCGTCATCTGACGGACAAGCCTGGGTTTGACAGTTGTCAGGAGACTGGTACTTGAATGGTACCATTGAAAGGAACTCGTAATGCTTCAGCAAATTAAGATTTTATGCTACCAACTTTGTGGAAACAGTTTGGGGACGGCCCCTTCTAGTTCCAACATAACTGCGCACCATAAAGACATGGATGAGCAAGTTTGTTCCTGACCTCAACCTGATAGAACACCTTTGGGATGAATTAGAGCAGAGAGTGAGAGCCAGGCCTTCTTATGCAGCTCGCCTCACAAAAGCTTGTGGAAAGCCTTCCCAGAAGAGTTGAGGCTGTTATAGCTGCAAAGGGTGAACTGACATCATATTAAACCCTATGGATTAAGAATGGGATGGGATGGGAGGCAGATGAACAAATGCGTTTGGCAATATAGTGTATCATTTTTCTTTAACTGGATTTATTCGAGTTGATTTTAGTTTTCTGGTGGGCCACTATGCCTTGTAGTTACATTTAAGGCATTTAGTGCGTAGTGTCCTGTTGGATAATTCTTTCCAGCTAGTACCGGGGGGGTTAGAGTCTAAACTTGCCATGAGTTCAGACACTGCCCAAACAGGGGCCAGTTATCAGATGGGCCTTGGGTTGGTAAAGGTTGAGCCCGTCCTATATTATGAAACGATCAGCTTTCACAGTTACCACTTTGGCGTTATTTCTACCAGTTACCTCGCTAACCTAGGACTCTCTTCACTGATATTTAAACATAACTGTGAAACCGCTTCACCACTGCACCAAATTAATAGCAGTCAATTTCCAGTAGGATAGTTTCAATCATACATACACATCCAGCAACAGGCAAAACTGAACAATAGACTTGGGGAGATATTAGGAAGTGATGTGCTGCCTGAATGAAGCATTGGTGCCATCTATTGGAGCAGAACAGGTAATGCACAGGTAAGTTTTCCCTATCTACACGAAATAATGTTATCTCGGAATAATTATCCAAACAAAATGATCTCAAGATAGTTATCCCATGAACAAAAATCTCAGGCCACTGCACAGGCATTTTTATACATCATAGAAACCCCCAACAACATGTCCTTTCAGGGGCTCCATAGTTTTAACAACAAAAAAGTCAATAAACCACAGTGCCCCCTAATGACCACAATATATATTACACCATATATTCTTTTGATCCAGACACAGTAGGTCAATTCAGGCATGCATGTAGTCTTAGGGTTTGCACTCCTACAACAAGGTCAAATGGTTTAATTCTCAGTAACACTTGTCATATGTCTGCCAGTTAATAATGAATGACTAAACGGAAAAGAATAATGTCACTGAGGACAAAGATTAAGTCACATATTAACAACTATTACGATGCAATAACTTAATATTAACTAATGCATGTACAAATGACTGAAGAGGAATGTAATAAAGGCTTTATTCAACATTTGAATTGATCAAGAATGAATTTAAAATGCAAAAAGCAAGTTTGTACACATTGGCTTATTGCTAGAAGCTCCGTTTCGTGCTGTTCATAAAATTTCTATTACTTATGTCATAATGCACTGTTACACTGTTACAAAATAGATGTGAACTGTTGTGTGTGTTTTGTTTACTGACTAAGAATAGGCACTTTATTTTATTAAAAGTGTCAATTATCTTTTATTAGGAACAGAGCCACAGCATTTTGTTTTGGAATAAAACACTTCAGTTGTTTCCATAGCTGGAAATTGCAGCTATTTGTTTTTCACCAGTGTGTGACAGGAATTGCTTCCCATTATAGTCTTGAAACTATTTGAAAAGCAAATGAAAAGCAGTTTTGTCCAGCATTGAAGTAGTCTTCTTAATATTTAGCAGGTGAGTTAACAAAAAAAAAATTAAAGGGATAGACCGAAGGGGAAAACCAAAGTGGGAAAGCAGAGATTCGTACCGGGGAGTAACAACACCAACAAGAGGGATCAGACGAAAGAGTAGTCAAGGAACGAAAGGAGTCGGAAACCAGAAGTAGACAACGAGAGAAGTAAACGCTCAGAATTGCTAACCTAGGTTTGGCAAAGCTTCGCAGGGAACCCATGTAAACCACAGCCTTAAATACAGACAGTAATTAGACACAGCTGAGTTAAAACTCGGGCGATCTAGAGCGACTCAGAGAATCTGAACTGTGGCGCATGGACATGACGTCATCGAGTGTGGCCCTCACCCCCCCAAGAAGTCCGAGTGGGAAGAGGACCATGGGCGACCACGGCGACAACCTGCTCCTCCCCCGAGTGCACTGGGAAGGGCTTCCTCGAATCTGCCACGGCCTTGAATGGGGACTCCCCTGGTAGGACTAGATACTTGGGGGCCCGAAGCTGAGACTAAGGAGGACCGCCTGGGATGACCACGCCAGCGACCCGCCAATGCACTCAAGGAGAATTACTGAAGTAGATGGAACATTGGAGAAGGAAACCGCGACACAAATTTGGGGCTCCGTCAAAAATACCCGGCTTGTTCACCGAAAAGGAACCAGCTGCAGAGAGAGAAGGAGCAGCTGGCGCCGGTTCGGTTCGAGCTGGCGCTTGTGGAGCTTATAACGCTGTAAGGTTCTGCAGACTCGCAGATATCTGTGATAATTGAGCTTGCTGCTGAGACTGCTGCTGGTTGAGATTGCCTATGGAGCTAGAAATAGTCTCTAAAGCCTGGTGATGTTGGCCTAACAGATGGCCCTGGTGGCCCAAAGCTTCCTGTACGTTCTTTAGTTCTGCCATCGTAAACTAGGCGAAGCTTTTTGTTAGACAAAAAGACTCCAAGACTGACGTGTGCAGAACTAAAAGGCCAGACTCAGGCGATCTCAACAGAGCAACAAAGGTAAACGCTAAAACATAGTCAGGAACAGGCGGAGGTCAGAACCAGATAGAGCAAGCAGCGACAGCAAGCACGTTTAAAGGGATAGACCGAAGGGGAAAACCAAAGTGGAAAAGCAGAGATTCGTACCGGGGAGTAACAACACAAACAAGAGGGATCAGGCGAAAGAGTAGTCGAGGAACGAAAGGAGTCGGAAACCAGAAGTAGACAACAAGAGAAGTAAACGCTCAGAATTGCTAACCTAGGTTTGGCAAAGCTTTGCAGGGAACCCGTGTAAACCACAGCCTTAAATACAGACAGTAATTAGACACAGCTGGGTTAAAACTCGGGCGATCTAGAGCGACTCAGAGAATCCGAACGGGGGCGCAAGGACATGACATCATCGAGCATGGCCCTCTGGGAAGTGGAGTCCTGAAGAGCGGAGAAGCCAGGAAGACCCGGAGGTGTAACACACCCGCTCTAGGTCTCACCAATACTGATAGGCCCTTTTCACAAAAAAGCAGAAATACGTGGAAGCTGGGTAGTACAACTTCCTGTACTCCCGGCTGACCATGAAACATTTCACTTCATCGCTGTCGAGACTGACATTTGGGGATGTTTCCGGGATCGTTGGAAAATATTCCTCATAGAAGGACTCTAAGATGAACAAAGGCTACAAATTCTTTGTTGAAGAGTTCCTTCACAGCTATCAGGGTATAGAAACGCCAGCTAACGTTAGCTTTGTTTACATCTGTGCTAGCTAGCTAACTAGCATTTAATGTATATGCATCATATACTAGCGTTTAATGTTAAATATGTCTAGTTTAAGTAAATAGTAAATATTATGAATGACTCTGACTGCTTTAGTTAACGTGATCTACGAGGCTGAACTTAGCTCCTTATTCGCAGCTCCCGATTAGGTTAGCTAGCAAACCAAGTAACGTCAGCTAACGCAAGCTTTGTTTACATCTATGCCTGCTAACACGCTAGCACAACAAGCTAATCCTCGTCACGGGAATGATAGGCTAAGTGATATTGTTTATTCAGTGTCCAATATAGTCGACAACAAGGTGATAGTCAAAGCTAGATGCTACCGATCGATGAGGAAGAACGAGGAGCCACACAAACTTGAGGTTATACATGGTCTGCCGGTTGGCTTCTACCCCCGTCTACTCCCCGGCGAGAGCTTGCTCTTTCAAACGCTGACAGCTCATGAGGTGGACGTGAAAATTTTTCCACTGGAACCGAGTGGGAACAGCACCCAGTTTCAGCCGCGAGCTTCCCTCTATGTAGTCTGCAGCAGTGAAGTGCCGGCTGCACACAAAGGAACTCCCGCGCCGGATCACAAAGTTTACCCCTTCATCTCTCCTTATCGCACTCCTTATCTTATATGCTTTGCTATTTCCCTCTGGTTCTGTCTGCCTTTCTGTTTGTGTCCCTGGCTCTCGACCCCCGCCCGTCTCCTCCACTCATGTCCAGGTATTACCCATTTGCATTGCTGGCTCGTCCCTTGTTGTTGTGTAAAGCTTCCGGTCTGTTCAATATTCATCGTCATCCGGGTTTTCTAATCCGTCCAACCGTCCCTTATTACCATGCCTGTATACATATCAGTCTGTTTGCTCTACCTCTTCATGATTTCAATAGTTTAAAAAATATTGTGGCGAATGGCTGGCTGGAGGCATTGGTGGACACAGGCTCGACGGTGTCACTGCTACGGCCAAGTGCCCTGGTCGAGGGGCTCCAGGTGGCCAAGTGGAGATCAGCAGCTGGAGTTATTGAGCCATCTTGCAGTCCGTGGGCGGTTCTGTGTGGATTATCGGCGCTTGAATGTAGTGCCGAAGATAGATTCTTATTCATTGGATTGGGTGGCAGAATCAAGCTGGTTCAGCTCGTTGGACTTGCGTAGTGGGTACTGGCAGGTGAAGCTGGCTCCTGAGGCGAAAGAAAAGATGGCATTTACCATCGGTGAGGGGTTGTGGCATATGAACGTGATGGCAGAATGCTGTTCATTGACTTCAGTGCAGAATTCAACACAGTGATCCCCTCCAAGCTTATCTCCAAGCTCAACCATCTGGGTATCAGACTTCTGGATTTCGGACTTCCTGACTGACCGACCCCAGTCTGTTAAGTTAGACAACCTCCCTTCCTCTTTCATCAACCTGAACACCGGCGTCCCACAAGGTTGTGTTTTGAGCCTGATCCTGTACTCCCTGTTCACCCATGACTGCGTGCCAATCTATGGTTCTAACACCATAATCAAGTACCCGGACGACACCACGGTGACAGGCCTGATCAGAGACAATGACGAGACGGCCTATATGTCTACATGGTGCCATGACCACAACCTAACACTGAACACCCAGAAAACCAAGGAGATCATAATGGACTTAAGGAGGTCTAGAAGCCAGGCTCACCCACCAGTCTACATCAGCGGAGCTGCAGTAGAACAGGTGACCAGCTTCAAGTTCCTCGGCACCCACATCTCTAGTGATCTCACCTGGTCTCTGAACTCCTCAGTTCTGGTCAAAAAGGTGCAGCAGCGCCTTCACCTCCTTCGGAGCCTCAAGAAAGTTCACCTGTCTCCCAGGATCCTATATATCCGCTGATCTGCTATACCATTGAGAGCATACTCACCAACAGCATCTCTGTATGGTACGGCAACTGCTGCTGCTGACCGCAAGGCACCCCAGCGGGTGGTGAAAATGGCTCAACGCATCACAGGCACCAAGTTACCCACCATTCAGGACATCTATCACAAGCGCTGCCTGGGCAGGGCGAGGAATATCATCAAGGACGTTTCCCACCTGAATCATGGTCTTTTCACCCTCCTCCCATCTGGCAGGCGCTACAGGAGCCTCCGCTCCCGCACCAGCAGACTTAAGAACAGTTTTTTTCATGAGGCTGTGTGTCTCATGAACGCTGCACGGGCACTTTAATTTACAGTGCACTCCCTCTACTGCATCCTCGCACCTTCTGTACTGTTAATGCACTTTATTCATCACCAAGCCTACTGTACACTCATGTTTACATACTGTATACTCATGTTTACATACTGTTTTCATATTATCTCTGCCTCAGATGTTATTTTCATTGTGTACATACTGTCTACTTGCACTACTCTTACAGTTGAAACATTCATTTGTAAATGCTGCTCTATACATTCATATATATGTATATAGATATGCTTATATATGTATATAGTTATTATTACGGCTCTTTATGTAAATAATACTGTACTTGCACTTCTGGTTAGATGCTAACTGCATTTCATTGGCTCTGTACCTGTACTCTGCACAGTGACAATAAAGTTGAATCTAACCTAATGTAATCTAATGTTGAGCAACTGCTGAGTTTCCTGGGCTTGACCTCTTACTACCGTCGCTTCATTAAAGGCTTTGCGGACATTGCAGCGCCGCTGCACCAACTCACCGCGAAGGGCATCCATTTCAGTGGATGGCCGCACACAAAAAGAGGCTTTCCAAAGGCTACAGGAAGCCCTTGTCACGTCACCTGTCCTGGTGCTGCCAAAACACGAGGGGCGGTTTATAGTGGACACTGATGCCAGTAACCAAGGCTTTGTATGGTGTTGTCCAAGGACCAAGATGGCACAGAACGGGTGATCGCATATTTCAGCCGGCGGCTTACCCGGCCGGAACGGAACGATTGTGTCACCCAACGTGAGTTGTTAGCAGTGGTGGCAGCACTGAAGCAGTTAAAAACCTACCTCTACAGGGTGCCTTTTACACTGCGCACCAACCATGCGTCGCTGACATGGCTGTTGCGGTTCTGTGTATGTCAGTATTTACAGTACATCTATTAGTGATTATTCACTTAAGTGCTTTGCAGGGAGGAGGTTCTTCAATCTGAGTTTAAAGACCACAAGAGAATCTCCTGTAAAAATGCTGTGCTAGTCTCCGGTCACTGCTCACCGCTGGTGGAGTTTGCGATTGTCAGAGCCACCTTTTTATTTATATAAAGTAAATCTGTTATATAAACCTGCCTGCTTCCTATTTATCTTATTTATACATTCCATACTTTCCTATCTCAGCGCTGTGTTTCATGTGCCATGAATGCTGTCTGTATATACGTCACAGCATGTTATATTTCTATGCACCTTCTAAATGCTGAGAACGCCTGATCTCGGAAGCTACACAGCATAGGGCCTGGTTAGTACTCGGATGGGAGACTAATCGGGAATACCAGGTGCCGTAGGCTTGTTAGCCAAACTTGTATTTTGACAGCTTTAATGAAACGCAATGGAAAACATGATTTTAGTTCAGAAATGTGAAAAAAATCAGGCAAGCAATGAAAGACGGGTCGAATCATGGTTACTAACCTCAAAGAATTCGTACTGAGTCTGGGTTTTCGCTTACGGTCATACCATGCTGAGAACGCTTTATCTCGTCTGATCTCGGAAGCTACACAGCATAGGGCTTGGTTAGTATGATCCAGTAGGAGATAGCTTGGGAATACCAGGTGCCGTAGGCTTTTTAGCCGAACTTGTATCATGACAGCTTTACTAAAACGCAATGGAAAACATGATTTTAGTTCAGAAATCAGAAAAAAAGCTGGCAAGCAATGAATGACGGGTTGACAAATGGCTACTAGATACAAAGGACCTGTACTGCTGGGGGACTTTCACTTATAGCAATTCCACGCTGAGAATACCCAATGTTGTTTGATCGAAGCGAAATAGCATAGGGCCTGTTAAGTATTCGAATGGAAGACAGCCTAAGAATACCAGGAGCTAATTTCCTTACTACTAAATATTCCACAGTCCACTCTGAGTGAATTATTGGGAACGACATCAACTCAGCCACAAAGTGGTAGGCCAGGTAAAATGTGGGGTCAGAGGATTCTGAGGCACATAGTGTGCAGAGGCTGGCAACTTTCTGCACAGTCAATCGCTACAGACCTCCAAACTTCATCTGGCTTTCACATTAGCTCAGGAACAGTGTGTAGAGAGCTTCATGGAATGGGTTTCCATGGCCGAGCAGCTGCGTACAAGCTTTACATCACCAAGCCCAATGCAGCACAAGCACACACCAAGCGTCCATCTCCTCAAACAACATGCATGTGGAATTGCAGTTTCTGTCTGTTAATTTTTATACTCCCGTTTTAAAGTTTAGTCAAAGTGAACTTCATTGTCATTCAGACTTTACAACAGGAGTGCAAAGCTGAACGAGACTGCGTTTCTCCAAACTCCGATGTGCACATGTAAACATAGCGCAAACACACAAGACATACTAGAAACATAACAGTGCAGACGAGACATAAGTATAAATATAGGAGGGGGAGTAACAAATAGGAAATTATACATAACACAGAAATATTGCACTTGTGTAGAACGATATTGTTTCCATGTGATGATGTTATTGCACACTGTAACATATCTAAACATAACACTGTAGCTGTAAACTTGACACTGTAAAGCGATAAAATGCTTGATTATAATAAGCAGTGAGATCATTGCACATAATCTATCAGCATTAAAAATGTGAGTTGAAATAAATATTATATATTAATAATTTTGTGTACAGTTTTAATATGCATGACATAAGTACAGGGGTTGGACAATGAAACTGAAACACCTGGTTTTAGACCACAATCATTTATTAGTATGGTGTAGGGCCTCCTTTTGCGTCCAATACAGCGTCAGTTGGTCTTGGGAATGACATATACTGCGTCCTGCACAGTGGTCAGAGGGAGTTTAAGCCATTCTTCTTGCAGGATAGTGGCCAGGTCACTACGTGATGCTGGTGGAGGTTCGTCCTTCTTGGTGGTATGCTGACATTACCCTGGATACCGTGGCTCTTGATACATCACAAAGACTTGCTGTCTTGGTCACAGATGCGCCAGCAAGACGCACTAACAATCTGTCCTCTTTTGAACTCTGGTATGTCACCCATAATGTTGTGTGCATTGCAGTATTTTACCTGCTAACTGAACCTTCACACTCTGCTCTTACTGGTGCAATGTGCAATTAATGAAGATTGGCCACCAGGCTGGTCCAATTTAGCCATGAGACCTCCCACACTAAAATGACAGGTGTTTCAGTTTCATTGTCCAACCCCTGTATTTGACATTGTGTGTGTTCATTATGTGTGTGTGAGTTCAACAGTCCTGATAGGTCTGCATGTCAAACAGCCCTTTAAACCAAATATTTGTCTTTTTTTTGTTTGCACAGAGGATTGCTGGTATTACTTATGATATTAGACTTGCTGTATCTAATAGGTTAATGTGTCTGGATTTTCAGTTACCTTTTGCATCTGCATAACTGTACTTGATCATGGTCATTATCATATCAACAGGTATGCCTTGTAGCATCTTCATATTGGCATAATTAAAACATGCAAAACAAATAAGATTTTAAATCACATCGCAAAAAACAAGGACATAATGGATCTTATGGTCAAATCTTATAAACCATGTGTACTGGAGGCTGGGCTTGGCTTTGGCCATACCTCTCTGACAATAACCAATCTCTTTCAGTCTCAGAACCTAAACAGGGTTGGGTCTGAATAGTACTTGTGGAATCACTGGCACTGCATGGAAGTGGTTTGAGTTCTGTTTGGAGGCCCACCACTATCAGGTAACTTGGAATAGGTTTACGTTCTGCTCCATGCCGATTCTCCACCGGTGTTCCGCAAGGCTTGGTGTTGGGTCCTCTACTCTTGTCTCTCTCTACACTCTTTCTCTTGGCAAAGTATTTACCTCTCACGGGTTTTTTAAAAAAAACTGCTATGCTGATGATACTCAACTCATGCTTTCCTTCCCATCATCTGACACACAGGTATGCAACTGTATCTTAACGTGCTTGACTGACATTGGCTCATGGATGACAGCTCACCACCTTAAGCTCAATCCCAGCAGGACTGAGCTGCTGTTCATCCCCAGCACTACAGGTCCTCACCGTGACCTCACCATCTCACTGGGGAACTCCTTGATCGCCCCGACTGAGGATGCAAGAAGTCTTGGAGTGATTCTGGATGGCCAGTTATCGTTTTCAGCTCATATTGCGAACCTGACTCATCAGATTCCTCCTCTACAACATCCGGAGGATACGACCCTTCCTCTCTCAGGAGGCCACCCAGCTGCTGGTCCAGTCTCTGGTCATCTCAAGGCTAGACTACTGCAACTCGCTCCTGGCTGGTCTTCCTCTACAGGCCATCAGGCTCTTGCAACTGGTCCAGAAAGCAAGAGCTCGACTCATCTTCAATCTTCAGATTTAAAACTCTGATGCTTGCCTACAAGGCCAAGAATGGACCAGCGCCTCCCTACCTTATGGCAATGGTGAACAGTTGAGCTGTAGCTCGAGCCCTTCGTGCTTCAAGTACAGCTCGTCTCGAACCACCATCCCTGAGGACTTATGGAAGGCAAGCGTCCAGACTCCTCTCTGTCCTGGCTCCCAGATGGTGGAATGAACTCCCACTGGGCGTCAGAACAGCGGTGTCTCTCGTGGTCTTGCAACGCAGACTAAAGACCCATCTCTTCGTAATGCACTTAAGTGCGTGAGCTCTAGTAGGGGTGTAAGTTGTGTGTATCGTGTTGAACTTATAATGACCTTTTCTCCTCTATAGGTATGAGCTCTGGGCTGGGGTTGCCAGGTAGTGCGCTTTTTGCTTTATATATGTCTGTGTATTAATCTCTAGGTACCAGCACTGGCCCCCTGTTCGGGCAGTGTCTGAGCTCGTGGTGAGTTTTAGGCTCTAAACTTCCTACTAGCTGGAATATTATCCAACGGAACACTAAGCACGGTTGTAAGTCGCTCTGGATAAGAGCGTCTGCTAAATGCCTTAAATGTAAATGCAAATGCACTTGGATGGGGGACTGTCTGGGTGTACCAGATGCGGTAAGCTTTTTATTTGAACTTGACATAACTTATATTGATGGGTATAATTAAAAAGCAGTCCAGAACCCAGCAACTGATGGTTTTGTTTAAGAGTTAGTTTATTTTATAGAAGCCGAAGTGTTTTATATTGATGTCTGGCTTGGTTAGTTTGGTGAGGTTTAGTCACCACACCACTCTGAGAACACCAGTTCTTGTCTGCTCTCGGAAGCTAAGCAGGGTCAGTCCTGTTTAGTACCTAGATGGGATGCGATAAGTAATGAGAAGTATCGTGGACAGAAGTTCTAAAGCACCTTTACTGAGATGTAGACTTAAATACCATAGGTCAATTGCTTAGTCCAACAATAAAGCTACAGTGTAGATGTTCAAAATGTAAGAACAGTTGAAAAGGTATAAAGGAGGGTTTTACATCCAAGGGCTGACTAGGGACAGTTCTGCTTAGCTTCACAGTATAGTAAAGCCTATAGGCCATGGGACCCATACAGCCAGTGACTGTAGGAGGTTTGTATTACAGGCCCTTTAAAAGATCTAATCAGTCTATTATGATTCAAAAGACATATAACTATAAAGATAAAAAATATCTATATAAAAATATCTGAAAAGATATAAAGCAGGGTCTAGCACTGAAGAACAAACTAGGGAAAGCCCTTTAAGGTATGTTATCACTGTATTATGATTCATAATTGATTATATATATACATACATACATATATGACCAATATCAGGTGAAAATTGTAATAATTTTAAATGGTGAACGCATAATTCCAAGGCACCTCTAAGCCGTCTAGTTCCTATCACCACCACTGTGAGTGATTCTGATTTTTCTCTGTAACGTAGCACAAACGTAGCATAGCAACTTCCCTAAATGACTTTGTTTACATCTTAATCGTTTAAATAATATCCCATATTTGAACAAATCGGCGAAGTTCCCCTTTAAGTTGTTGGGATGTCTGGTTCCACCACTGTGCACGATTCTGACTCGGCAGGTTTCTGTAAAACGGACCAATCAGAGTGCCTGTTTCCACATCTAAATGACTTAACCTGGGAAAATGGACGGAATTTTCTTTAAAATCGCTTAGAAAAACATATATTCCAGAAATAAATAAATAAATGAGAATTAAAAAAATTGAAACTCTTCCCAGATGAACCGAGTTGACCGAATTGATCACTCAGCTGTGTTTTTTTTCTCCACTGATTCCCGTCTGGACTCTACTGGCAGCTTCTAGAATCGTCTGCCCGCGGAATGTTCTATTTGCACCTGCGCGTGACGAGGCGTGATTGTTGCTGTATAAACTCGGGAAAACCGTTACGCGTCCGTTGCTTTGCCCCCCATTGCTGTATATCCTCATTAACAGGTGGTCGCCGAGTCGCGGAGGGTCTGCTGGAAGAGCGTCTAGACTGAGATTTGTGAGTCCCAACACACACACACCCCCCTATCCGCTGAGGGGAAATGGAACAGGACCGGTCGCATATGAACCGCGTGAGCTAACGTACGATAATATATTTTTCTTGTGTCGATTAGCCAGCTAGCTTAGCACACTCCCTGAGAGGAAAGCCTGCTACTGAAATCTGCCACCATGGAATGGAAGCCTATGGAGATTAACCCTGAGGTTTGTATTTTTGTTTGTTTTTTATTGTTGCCTCTTGTTTAGTGTGAAGTAGGGGTACAGCTTTCTCTCCCTCTCCGTGCGTATGTTAAACGTAATTGATGGAGACGTTTATGTGATGGTGTTTTTTGGTGTGTGTCGTTGCAGATGCTGAATAAGGTGGGTTCGCTGAGTCATGCCCCAAGGAAAGCCGAAGCTGACTCTCTCTTCTGATTTTCTGGTGCCTGGCTTTAACAGTGATGTGATGTGTTACAGGCCCTCCTGTGAACAGTGTTGCACAATAGACATGGGCGTAGGCTCGTCACTCTCTGAGGCGGAGAGCCCTAACACTCAATTCAGTCGAGTAACACTGTGGAAGGCTTATCTCTAATTCACTAGGCTTCCAGACACCACACAATTTTTATTTTTATCTTCATGACTATAGTTTGTGTTGATCATACTCTGCTGTAGCACTTCAACTTGCACTTTGGTTAGATATTAGTATGGAAGCTGGTGCACCAGCATTTCCATTAGAGTATTTTGTGATGGACTGGAGTTGATGGCCTACAGGACATACATATGATGTCATAGCAGTATTAATCATATGGTGGTGACGGTGCAGTTGTCTCTGTATGTGTCGCTGTCCGCTTGAGCAGGTGCTGAGCAAGTTGGGTATAGGAGCAAACTGGCACTTTGTGGACGTGCTGGGTTTGGAGGACGAGGCTTTGTCCGGAGTGCCCACGCCCTGCTGTGCCTTGATGCTGCTGTTTCCTTTAACGCAACAGGTATCTACACACAGGCTGATGCGCAACAGCAACACGGAAATTACCCAGACAGTCCTCTGCCACCTTGTCGCAAGACTCGGCCAAATAAATTCAGATCCTTTATCCGGTTTTGTTGTACTTCGAGGGACAGTTGGTGCATCTATATGCAGCGAATCATTCCCTTCACCTAAAGCCAGCATGAGCCGGCAAATACTGAATAACAGCAGATCTGAACAGCGATTGTTTGGGTGTGGGTTATTATACTGATCATTTTGGTCTTTGGTAACGGTGCTATGTTTTGTTTGTTCTAAAGGATTTCGTAGGAAGATTTATAAAAATTATTTATTTTTTAATAACTTGATTACAGTTGATGCAGCATTGCAGTATTTTGAATGGGAGTATTGTAGTGATAGATCCATGTTTTATTATGTACATTTTTAAAATGAGGGATTATGGCCGTATTAGTTAGTCTTTCTAACAATTCCAATAAAATATAAAGAATTTGCAGTTGAAAAACGGCCATAAACTACAGTAATGTCATGGCTTAAGATCATAATGTTGCAACATGGCATCATAGCCTTACAGAAAAATTGGTTTTTGGTCTGTTGCAGCTATATTCTGTCAATTTCACACTTTATTTTACAAGTTGCATGTTAGAATTTAAGCTGTATGTGCTAACTTCTAGAAATATACAGACAAATACATCTGTACTTCTTGGTTTGGATTTGTTTTAAGATAATTTAATAACATTTACAAAAATAAATATTTCAGTCCTTTAGTGGCTTATTATCAGTTTATTTTCACTAAAGATTTTGGGAGAACAATAAATTTAGTTTTCATTGTGTCTTGCAGCATGAGGAATTTCGCTCAAAGCAGTCGGTGGACAGTTGCAAAGACGTCTACTTTCTGACTCAGACTGTGGTGAACTCTTGTGGAACTGTGGGATTGCTACATGCCGTGGCCAACAATCAGGATAAATTGACATTCGGTTAGTAAGCTTACAAGCCTGGCCTTTTTTATTTTTTTTATTTTTTTTTTTTTTAACTAAATTGGAATCCTCTGCATGCGTGCATATACTAGACAAACCATGCTCAGGTGTTTTTTATTTAAAGCCAACAAAATGTTTGAAGTGTGTTTAAAGTCTGGTAACAGTGATCAGTAATTGCAGTTTTTAATTTGCATTTTCTTAAGTAGTGTTTTCTGCCTTGGCAAAAATATTGTTTTGATAAGCAATATCTGATTTAAAAGTAAAGGCCCCCTAAAATGGTCTTTTTTTTTTTTTTTTTTTTTTTTTTTTTTTTCCCCTTCAAACCAAAAAAATCTCAAAATCATTTGTTCCCCAGAAAATGGTTCTACCCTTAAGAAGTTTCTAGAAGAAACGGCTGGAATGTCCCCTGCTGATCGTGCCAAACAGCTGGAAAAAAATCAGGTACCACTTTGTGGACTATGCTGTGTCTGAAATAGAAGATGCACGGGTAGGTTGGTAACCAGGGGTGTATCAGTTTTGCTTTTTGCAATACACATGATTAACAGCAGATGGTGCTCAAGTCATTCAAATAGGGATTAACCATGAACTACAGCAACTACATGTGCTTAATGAATAGAGTCTTTATTTATCTATTTATTTGTTTATTTTTTTATTTTTTTATTTATTTAGCTTTAGATTCCATGTTTTGTATTTCTTATATATTTCAATCTTGTTTGTTTGCAGGCAATCCAAGAGGCTCATGATGAAGTTGCGGCTGAGGGACAGTGTCGGGTAAGACAGAGAGGACACATACAGCAGATATGTTGTTACTGCAGTTTTAAATTATTTATTTATTTATTTTTTCATCCTGATACTTTGTGGTATCTTTGTTCTACAGCCAGAGGCAGACAAAGTGAACTTTCACTTCATCACATTTGCCAATGTAAATGGTCAACTTTATGAATTTGGTAAGTAGTTCTTTACATTGTGTAGCTCCTACTGTGTATTAGCTGTGGATGCACTAATAATGCTTTTCAAAAAAATAATTAATTAATTAATATGAATTAATATTGAAAAGGCTAAACCTGCATTTAAAATGTCTCGGTTTAAATAACGCCAAATAATGAAGTAAGAGGAAATTCACTGTTTGGCACGATGAGTCATCCATAAATATGATATATATATATATATATATATATATATATATATATATATATATATATATATATATATATATATATATATATATATATATATCTATATCATCGGGCATGTACTTACCCTACCTACATTATTTACTGCATTGATTTAGAAGCTCAGCCTGCCAAAATAAAAACAATAAGTACTTCTTAGATGATGGCTGATTTTTGGATATTGAAAGACAATCAGGCGATTGACGTTGTTCTCTGGTATCACTTCTCATCATGACTGTTCTATTTTATGATGCAAGACTAAACTTTTAGTCCATTAGCGCATCTGGCGATTGATCCCTTTATTGGAACTTTCTTTATCAAAAGAACCTGTGGGCTATGTTTTGTGAGCGTTCTGATTGGGATTGTGCATAATCAATCCTTTTTATCACTGAAATCTCATTTTGTATAATGGATAATGCTCTGTCTGATTCCCTAGAGCAACCCTACAGCACTTATTACAGTATCTATTTTAAGGACTAGGCTTGTCGTCATCATCACTAATTTCCTGTGTTAATGTATATGTGTTTGCTACAGATGGCAGAATGGAAGGGCCTGTGAAACATGGTGCAACAACACCAGACAGTTTTGTCATGGTATTTTCTCCTTCTTTTTTTTTTTTTTTTTTTTTTCAGTTCTGAGTGATGACTGTGGGTGATTGGTGTGAAATGTTTTGGGGTTTTTTTTTTTTGTTTGTTTAAACTGCATGTAAGTGGTATTTAAATTAACCAATTTTTGTAAAAATCAAACACAGTGGTTCCTTACCTCTGTAAAAATACAACACTAAAAGGCATTGTATAGATTCAGTGTGTGTATAATCTAATTTAGTAGTACTACAGATGGCATGATACAAAAGTATTCAAAAAGAACTCTTTCAAAACCCGATGAACACATGTATTCTGAACGTGTGCTGTTAATACTTAGACATATGACATGGTCTCTTCAGACCAGACACCTCTGGATTTAAAATGATCACTACCTTTTAATGGATGACTTGCATCATATTGTGGTGGTGTTATTTGTGGTTGCATTGTAATGTTGTGGCTTTAATTATTAAAAAATGATAAATGAATAAACATGATGGAGGTAGCACAATTTTAGATTTAGTAGTTGAAATCTGGCTTCAGAAATCCGTGGCAAACAATGTGAAGTCACTGGTAGTAGAACTTTAATGTTGTTTTCCAAAAAAAGCTCTGGATTGCGTTCATAACCTGCAGGGACTCTAAAGTTGTTGTTGTCCTCTTCAAGGCATCTATGTTACGTGAACATTGACCAGTACAGTGAGCTACTCTGTGCATTCCCTAGCATGATGTGCAGCTGCTAATAACTAGCTTGATCCTGATAGACTGTTACCTGGAGTTGGATTATGGCATCACTAAGTGAAGCTGCAATCAGACACAACCTTTGACATGCAGAGCAGTTAAACTCTGTGTGTGTGTGTGTGTGTGTGTGTGTGTGTGTGTGTGGTTTTTATACAGAATTCAGTTTGTGTATCCTGAGCATTTTGCAGCCAGCACTGCGATTCTTAACTCCTGTTTGTGTTCTTCTAAGGATGCTGCAAAGGTGTGCCGTGGCTTTACCGAGCGAGAGAAAGGGGAAGTCCGGTTCTCTGCCGTAGCGCTATGCAAGGCCTAAAGCGGACCAGGATCATGCGGCCCAATAAGGAGCAACTGACCAAAACATAACTTCAATCTCCCTCCCCTTCAGGCCAGAGCACACGAGCCCTGCACAGTCTACCCAAAACTGCCTGTCTGCCTGCTGGTTAATCTCCTCTGCTGTTCTTTGGTTAACTATCTCTCACTATCAATCCGCCGCAACTGCCAAGCTTTCTTTCTTTCTCTTGGTACGTTGTATTTGTAGTTTTTGCACAAGTGCCTTAAGCGGCACAAGTTTCTTTTTGTGATTTTAAATATTTTGTTCTGAAGTGTGATGTCAAACCCGTGGTGTTAACGGTGGGTGGTTTGGATGTTGGTGTATAGTTCCACTGGATAAAATCTGGGTTGCGAGTGAACTGGGTGTGCCTTGCTGGGTTTCAGTTCGTTTAGCTGTGATGTGAATAATAGATGATGTGGGAGTGGCTGTTCTGTTTTATTCCAGAACTCTGTTGCCTCTTTAAGCCCAAGCACTTAGCCTGTGTGTATGCACATGCGTGTGTGTGATTTGAGAGAGCGCACACACACAGGCGGAAACAGACCTTTAGTTGCACACAGGGAAACTGTCTCCATTGCTGTGTTTACTGCTAATGTAGACTGCATTGAAAATAATAAAAACCATTCACTGGAAACAAGTGTACTACAATGTCTGATTTCCCTCTGTGTCGTACATGGCCTGTATTTGGTGGCCAACTTTCCAACATCTTTGTATGGGCACAACTCTCATACATCTCATTAGGGTTTTTTGTAACTATTATTTATTTTATTTTTTAAAAGAGAATCTGAAACCTTGTTTGTAGTGTTTGGTCCAAATAATGCACAAAACCTAATCTCATGTTCTGCTATTTTGCTTGCAAGATCCTTACCAATGAATGTCATGCAGGCTCAGTAACAGAAATGAGCCAGATGGATTGGTAGATGAGTAGACCTTCATGCGAGGAGCAGCATTCACAGCTCCTAGACTATTAGCTTGTGCTTTAATGGTTTCTATTCCGAGAGTAAGTTTGGGTGCTGCGTTTGCTTCACACTGGCAGTAGTTTGGAGTGTAAACGCTGACGAACAACCTGAGCACAGTGAGTGCAGTAACCGCTGTTCAGCAGCAGAGGGCTTCCTTTACTCACCGCTCCGTTAACTACAGGATGGGACAGAGTGTTAAACCGTTAAGCCATAGAGCAGCGTCCACTCACTCAGCCTGTTCAGTACTGCTGATATTTAAACTCTCGATGGTTTACAGCAGCCAGGACAGTGTGTGTGTGTGTGTGTGTACACGTAGACTTGTACCAAACCTCACCCAATGTTAAGTTCAAACATCACCCAGAAAAAGAGAGTTGATGGACGCGAGAGAGGACGGGAGAGATAGTCAGGGCTAAGTGACAGAGGTGGACAGAAGCTCTGAATTCGGAAATAGAGGGAGAGACACATAGAGGAAAAGAAAGAGTGAGAGTCAGATATAGGGGGAAAGAAAGGGAGAGTGTCAGAGTTAAAGAGGGACACAGAAATAGAGGTAGGGAAAGGAGGAGAGGGAGAGTTTAAAAAAGGAAAGAAAAATGGGACAGAGTGAGAAATAGAGGGAGGGGAAACGAGAAAGACAAAATGGAGAGGATGATAGAGAGTCAGAAATGGAGGGAAGGAAAGTGAGCGAGTCAGTGATAGAGGGAGAGGATGTGAGAGTCAGAAATGGAGGGAAGGAAAGAGCGAGAGAGTTAAAGAGTCAAAAAGAGGAAGAGAAATAGAGGGGAAGAAAGGGAGGGAGTCAAGGAGAGAATGAGAGGGATTTGGAAATAAAGGAAAAGGGAGTCAAAGAGAGAGAAATAGAGAGGGAGTCAGAAATAGAGGGAAAGACAGCGAGAGAGTCAACGAGAGAGAAAGAGCGATCAGAAACAGAGGGAGAGAGAGATAAAGGGAACGAGTCACAAAATGAGGGAAAGAACACGAGAGTCAGAGAGAAAGAGGGTGTGAGATAGTCAGAAATAGAGGGAGAGAAAGAACCCGAGAGAGAGAGAGATGTGCTGCCTGAACTCCTCCATTGTCCTCGCGCATTCCTCTCTCTCTCTCTCTGTCTGTCTGTCTCTGTCTCTCTCTCTCTCTCTGTCTCTCTCTCTCTCTGTCTCTGTCTCTCTCTCTCTCTGTGCGCGTTCTCGCCAGGCAGTGGCAGCAGCAGTAGCAGCTCGCGCTTGTCCCGCATTGGCTGATCGCAGCGCTCCGGCGGTCTGTGTGTGTGTGTGTGTGTGTGTGTGTGTGTGTGTGTGTGTGTGTGTGTGTGCGTGACTGTGTGTGGCTCATATTTTTAGCGCCGCTCAGCTGCCAATGCAGAGCTCGCGCGCTCGCGCCGCTCCTGTCCCGCAGCAGCAGTAGCCTCGAACTGGAGGTGTGCAGCGCGAGAGGGGCTTTTACTCTCGGGACGTTTGTGGAGTCGATCACGACTGCGTGGAAATGGCGAGTCCCAGCGAGGAGACAGTCACGCACACGGAGCAGCAGCACGAAACCGGAGAAACGAGCCAGGAGCCCGCAGTACAGGAGGCCCAGAAATGGATAGAGGTGAGAACAGACATAACATCCCCAAAACAGAGGAGAACAAGTATCTCACATAGCTGATATGTCGCGACATACTCGACATATGTCTATATGTGTGTTATGTGTATAATATCAAACGCACGCACACACACACACACACATTTTATATATATATATATATATATATATACATAATGTGTGTGTGTGAGTGTGTGTGTGTATGTGCGCGCGCGTTTGTGTGCGTTTAGCCATTATGTAATACATTAGCTGTGTTATATAGAGCACATTCAATTAGCTCATATTCTGTCGGGTCGTATTTATGCCAGTGTATCAATGTAAATACTACCTGTCATATTTATGTTCCATAGATTTGAATAATCAAACATATAACACAATATAGTTGTGTTTGTCTATTTATATGTTTATTAATCCACTATTTTAAACCGCCCTTTAATGTGAATGGCATGACACGTAATGCTTTCTGGCTATAAATATTGCACCGTCACCTGTTGTGTGTGTGTGTGTGGGTGGGTGTATGTGTGTGCGTGGTGGGTTTAAACGTCCCTTGCATTGTCGGTGACGGCGCGTGTCAGCTTACAGCAACAATGCGGCTGTCACGTGCACGGAATTCACTGGCGACGATTCTGAGCGATGTGTTTTGCATGTTTTGTTCACGTGACCCTTCTAACTTGAGCAGGCCCGTGCACTTTGAAGGTGTCTAATAAAGAGTTCCGCTGTTTGACTGGTATAATTAGTGAAGCGCGGCCGCGGTAGAGGCGTGTTTTTTTCCCCGCCCGTATTCAGACAAGTCCCGCCCTCGTGCGCTGGGATACAGCGGACTGCTCGTGAGTAGGACGTAGCAGCCTATCCTGGCGTGGTAGGTGCGACGACGGTAGCCAATCCTAGCACAGGAAGGCGGGGTTTGTCGGAATGCGGGCGTGAAAGAAAACAACACGCTTGCTCTTTCACGGAACCGCCCCCCCTTTTCCCGCGTGATTCCTGTCGCCATGGCAGCGCGCCTGCGCAACACGCATCTCTGATTCCCAGTCGCTGTTTTCATCACACAGCCTCACAAAACGGGCCGCAGTTAGTTCGGTACTGTCGTATGAACGCGGGGAGCAGGCGTATCTGGTCCGTGTGCTGCTCAGAGCGTTCCTCGTTCTTTCTGTTGACCTCTGTAACCATTTCGTGACCTATTTTCGTTGCCCCCGCGCTGCTGGATTGGATTGACGGGGGTCGTGACGTCACTGCTCCAGATTTGAGCGCGCAGTAGATTAGAGATGGCGTTTTCTGATGACAGGAGGCTGCGATGAGAGGACTCTCTGTGTCAGCCTTTTGTTTGTTGTTATTTAGCTCTTTGGCGGAGACCAGATGCCCCCCCGCCCCAGTTGGCTGGCCTTCATGAGGAAAAACGCGTATGCCACCAACGTTGGCTCACTTTCGTTTTTTTGCTCATTGTTTTGGCGTTTTCTGTGCAGATTGGCCTAGACTAGGGCTGTGTGTTGGCTGACAACACTATAGATATGATACAGGAGCTATGATCCAATATATTGTCATAGTGTGAGCAAGGCGATATATCACGATTATTATTATTATGTTGCTAATGCTAACGTTAGTGGTACGAGTTTACACTGCGACCAGTCATTCTTATGTAGGTACACTATTTGTAGCCCCAACTTAGCGGCTAGCAACACTGCGACAGAGCAACAAGAGACAAATCAAGTTGAGATTTTCTCAACTTTATGCAGATTCATTTTGATGCGGCGAAGCAACATTATAACTGACTGGCTCCAACAAATTCTCAGGACCAGACGTAGGCTCAGGGGTCTGAGTTCCCCAGCTACTGCTCCCCGAACTTTTAGTTTCTACCAGCATTTCGTTAGTGGCCATTTTAACGGCCATTGTTATGTCTCTGGGGAAAAAGAAAAAGTTAGTTGTTCTCTTGGTTTTGTAATCCATTCTCTTTGTTGGAATGACGATATGAAGACCAGTACTCAAACCAGTTTCAGAAAGGTCATCCAGAACCAGACACAAAACCCTATCTATCAGTCTGAAGAGCTCTTTTCTATAGAACCATATCCATTCCTAATGAACCCTTTAGGAGTATGTATGGTGTGTTGACACCAGAAGCAACATGTCTGTCGGCCTCTACTCCGCTGTAGGCTGCAGAGAGTAGTTTCTCCTGGTTTTGTAATCTATATAGACCCATGCCCTAATAGAATCATACGCTTTCCCAGAGAACCCTATGTGTATGTGCATACATGGGGTGACACCAAAACCAGTCTGCTTGTACTCGGCCATGTGCTGCAAAAAGTAGAGCAAATCAATTCTTCCCTTCCATTTGTGCCTACCCTAATTCTCTCTACAGCTGTGAGTGTCATATCTCTCTCACTGTCTCCCTCCCCTTTCCCATCTGTCTCCCATGTAAAAGAAATTCGCTTGTTTTGCTTGCGATGAATTGATTAAGTGTAGGGTAGGCTATAGAAGTAGGACTGGGTTTGGAGGTTACACACTACTGTACAAAAGTTAGTGAATATCAATCATTTGTTTCATTTTAAAGGAGCAATGTGCAACCTTTACCACTGGCATATTCCTTTCTACTGAACCCCCCCTTATTTCCATCCCCTCCCCTCCCTAAAAACCACAATGGCCATCTGGGTTTCTGCTGTCGTCACAGTGTTCTTTGCTTCTTCTTGTGTTTGCTTCTCTTTTTTGTGCTAAATTATAAAAAATCAAGAAATTTTGGTTCTCAAACTTCATCTACAGTGCCAAACGGTTAGCCAATGTTCTAGCAATTTATCCAACCCTTGGAGTAGTCCTACCCAGCATGCCTGTATCATTACGATAGCTTAATGTGACTCATATTGAAATATTGTGTGCATAGTGTGCATTTTAGTATACTGTAGCAACATTGCAGCTCTTGTGTGGCAGTGATTGTTGAAAGATGACTCGCTGTTATGTAGATATGAAGAGCTCGTTGTCAGCTGATGGAAACACAATGATTTGTAGTTACAGGTGATTATACAACACTGAGAACATGAGGTGAACCGAGTTCATGAAGGGCTTTCTGTGACTTTTGCACAGTACAGTCTGGTTTTCCAGGGTTGGTAATGGACAGGCCTAGGCCAAAATCGTGTGTGTGTGTCTCTGGAGGTATGTCAGCAGTAAAGGCAGAAGCAGCTGTGATGGTGAGTGCTTCATAAATAGCCAGGCTGAAATAACCGGGCACCCTGCTGCTTTCCAAAGAGCTTTAACAGCATTGCAACACACACACAAGCACTGTGGGGTGGGGTAACACATCCTCACACAAGGGAAGATGTGTCTTTTGGGTTTTCCGGGGTGGTGATGATACTATGGAGGGTCCTGGGTCTCTTAAGACCTAATTTCTAGCATATATATATATATGTATATCTGTATTTGTGTGTGTGTGTGTGTGTGTGGTTAGTGGGACATTGTCTGGATAATTCTGAGATGAAAAATCCCACAGCAGCTGTCACTAGTCAGAAAGAGACAGTCCCGACCTATCATATTACAGAAATGCCACGGTTCCTCTGCATCGGCCTATCACGTTACAGGAGCCCCAGAGTTTCTCTCCCTCGGCCTATCAGGTTTCAGAGTGGTTCTCTCTTGCTCTTTCCATACCTCCAGAGTAACTCGCTGTTTTCAAACCCATCAAAGAACACTGCTGGGTTTGGTGAGGACCATGCATAGGACGTGGAATGTAATGCACTTCAGAATGTGGTTCACTTAGAGTGCTGTAAAGAGCTGCATGTGGGGATGTAGTGTATGATGTGTGTGTCTCTGTGTGTATGTGTTTGTATTCATATACTTTGAGGATAAAACCATATCATTTGTATTGAAAACCAGATAAAAGACCACAATGTGAGGACCTACCTAATGACCTTCATATTGTAAAGTGCTATTCTTCAGAAAGGCGTGATTTGATTGTTTACAATTTGAAAGTTAAAGTAATTGCTTTTTGTTTTTCAACCAGCCAGCTTAGTCGTGACCTGTTTCCACGACCATCTAGGATCCCGTTATTCCAATAAGATTTTCGCCACATGCATTTACAGTCGCTAGTCAATTGCATCCCTGGTTAGTTGGACTGAAATGCTGGGTGATGTGGAATATATACACGTACACCAGTTAAATGTGTCATCTGCAGTCCGTTTTGCACAGTAGTGTCTGACCGGTATTTTGCTTCGTCTGGGATCCATCCATGATTGTCCTCCTCAGAGACACGGCTCACATGCCCAGTGACGTACTGCGTGGTGAGGAGTTTCGGTTGTACTGCGAGGGATTTTGATAGTTGAATGTCAAGTCAAGCTTTACAGAGAATCCGGTGTCCAAGCCCCCAGTGTCAAGGAAAAACTCCCATAGAACAAAAGGAAGAAACCTCGAGAGGAACCAAGACTCAGAATAGAACCCATCCTCTAGTAACAAACACAAAAAGGATCAGAGTGTACAGTTATAGAGAAGAACACTGCTTGGTGTAGCTCAGTGGGTAACACCACTACTCAGGGTGCCATCTCTACATGTGGGAGACTGAGGTTCGAATCCCAGGCTGGGTGACTATCCTTGGACAAGACTCCTAACACTACACTGGCCTACCTGTAATATGATTAACCTTGTAAGTCGCTCTGGATAAGAGCGTCAGCTAAATGCCATAAATGTAGAGAACTGTTTTTGAGGCAGAGGAAGTAATGACTGATATGTCTGTGATTCAATACCATGATCGTTGGATGCAAGTGAGGCCCCCTGACAGCACAAGACAAGGAGAAGCTTCATGGTAGGCAAACTGGTCAGCAGGAAAGCAGTGGCACCCAGCTAAGGCAGGTAAAGCAACGGCATCAGAGTGCACAGGATGGGCAGTAGCTCCACAGCCGACTAGCAGAGAAACTAATTCTTGGAGAGACTCAAATGCGTCTCAGACCACCTTTTGAAGTGCTCTGGCTGATTGGTTGTGGCCTCATGTATCACTGGGGATTAAACTGGTGCTCAGGCTGGCTGCCTTTTACGTTGTGACGGCGATCCAGTGATCCAAAATACAGCTACCACGGCATATGTGAGACGTATATCACGTGTTCGTGACTCGATGGCGAGTGTGAATGTGTCTGTGTGAAGAAGACAGAGAAGAGCTGATTCTGTACCTTTCAGTACAGATGGTGTCGTAGTCATATGACAACATACAGCCAGCTGCCTCTGTTCACCCACACACAGATTAAAGCACACAGCTGTCGGGGTGGGAAATGCTAGGAAGAGGCTGTAGAAAGCTGACATGGTGTTGCGTTTCCATATGTGACAGTCTATCTGTGGTCAACAGAAAAACGTTCAGCCCATGCCTTTTTGAAGTCGAGGCGTACTTTTAGGCTGGTTGTAGGCCTAGTTTATCGGCTGTAAGTTTGTGTTTTTGTGAAATTGGATCTTTCAATTGGAACTACACTGTGGTTTGGTTTGGAACTACACTGTGACTGGTCAAGACCTGGACAGTGGTACAAGCCAAGCCCTCTTTAACATTTGCCTCTATTATCTGCCTCTCAAATTTTTAATTCTATCCAGGCTGGCCAACGTAGCAGAGAGCACCATAGCTTAGCTGAAGCTAGCACTGGATCTGTACACCAGCAAGCTGTTCTGCAGATGTAGCCTTGTAGGACAAAGGCATTGCTATAGCTAGCAAACTGTAGGCTGAAATGGGTGCTTGCGATTGAATCAGAGCACCACTGATGCTAATGTTCTCTAGTTTTTATTACGTTGTGTATGGTTCCACTGTGTCATCGAGCCACTCCTCAGTTCAGTACTTCCTTCACAGTCTTCACATGTTGTATGGTACCCAGTGTAATTGGTTATTGTACTTTAGCAGTGTTTCCGTGTATCTGTACTTTACTGTAGTATTTCCATTTTGGACGACTTTGTAATTTAACTCCATGACATTTTAAACTTAGATATCTTTAAAATACTTTTTAATTAGTTGTTCCTTTAGGCTTATGTATGTGTAAAACCGCAATGTCAAAATAAAACAAGCTCATTCATGGATTCTTAGCATCCATGGAAATTCAGGCCTTCATTTCAGGCCTGGACTACCTAAAGGACCACCTAGAGGAAGGCAGGTAGGGCAGGACAGGGTTAGTAAAACAGATTGTTCCTGACTTTGTGGGTAAATAGACCATGATATAGAAATATGTACACCTGCACTGTGGAGTGTCTTTTTCTGCATTGATACAAACTCGATTTCCTTTTATAGTAAACCTGTTTTGGCTGGTTTATGTTTAGGAACAGAGAGGTACAGATGCAGTACAGTAAAGGAAAACTCACTTGTGATCCTGTTTAGAGTAAGTTCTTATTAAACTTTAACGTTTAACTAAAGTAAACAAAAAATAAAACTTTCCTTGTTGGCAAAAAGTTCTTTTATAGCTCTAGCTAAAACAAACAGTTCTCCCTGGCATGCTTCCGGCTTCTCCCTCCATTGCCATTGTTCCCCCGGACTCCAATTCCCAGAATACCCAGCTCCGTGACATCACAGCCAATCAGACCCTCCGTTCACCTGCTGTCAATCAGCTATGTTTGTATTTATATGGGTTCTCGTGCTATTGCACTTTGCGAGGTATTGCTAAAATGTCTTTTCTGGTGTTTTGACCTTGTAGCTACGTTTTTCTGATTCTCCTCTTTCGCTGACTCCGCTGGATTTGTTTATCTTGTTGGACTGTTTTTGGCTTTTTACCTGGAATGTTTCCCGACTCTGATCTCATCCTTCCCTCTGTTTTTTTCGCCTCCCGGTCAGTCCTGCTGGTGTGACACTCCATCAGTGCTCTGTGCTTATGATCATTTGAATAGATGTCAGTGACAGACAGTGACAGGTGGACTGAGGGACACTAGAGTCTCTTCACCTGCACTGAGCTGATGAAGAGTCTGTTCCAGAAATGATAATGGGACATTAGAGCCCCTCCACGGAATATAACTTATCGTAAAATTAAGGATATTAACTTGGATAATTTATCTTGTTGTATCAATAGTCTTCCTAGTATTGATCCGTCTTCTACTCCAGATAAACTGCTTTCGCATTATAATGCATCCCTTCGTAAGCTCCTAAATGATTTTGCTCCACTTAAAACTAGATCTGTTTCATTTACTCGCACTGCACCCTGGTTTACTTCAATTCTTAGACAGTTAAAAGCAAAAGGTCGTCAACTTGAAAGACTTTATAGGAAAACTGGTCTCACCGTACATAAAGAGATGTATTTAAATCATATTCTTCATTATAAAGACTCTATTGCTACAGCTAAATCCATATATTATTCTAATCTAATTAGTTCTAATGAGGGTAATTCCAAGGCCCTCTTTTCATTATTTGCAAAGATTACAAAGCCACTGGATTCACTTCCTCCCCATTTATATTGTTTTGATTTTTGTAATACTTTAGTATCATTCTTCTCCTCAAAAATAGTACATATCCATCAGCAACTGTTTACCAACTGTCCCTTTGGCATTTAATTGCATTACCCCCGTTTGCCCCTCCTAATCTACTTTCAGCTTTCACTCTTCCCTCAGTTAATGATGTTTCCAAATTAATTCAAAAATCAAAATCTTCAACTTGTCAACTAGATCCTTTTCCAACTGTTTCTTGTATTTTAAAGCTAGTCTTTCCTCTTTGTCCCCTCTCATTACAGACATTATACATTCTTCCCTTACAACTGGTGTCTTTCCCCTTGCTCTCAAAGCAGCTGTTATAACCCCAATACTCAAAAAATCTGGTTTAGATCCAAATGACCTTAATAATTTTCGTCCTATTTCAAAATCTTCCATTTATCTCCAAAATCCTTGAAAAAAAAAAAAAACAGTTGCTGTTCAACTTCATGCACATTTGGCCTATAATGATTTATATGAACAATTTCAATCTGGCTTCCGTCCGCTTCATAGTACTGAAACGGCACTTCTTAAGATCACTAATGATCTCCTTGTTGCTGCTGATTCTGGTCTACTATCTATACTCCTTCTGCTTGATTTGACTGCGGCCTTTGATATAATTTCGCACGACATCCTTCTTGACAGACTTTCTTCTCTTGGCATTGCAAATATACCTCTCCATTGGTTTCCGTTCTTTCTTATCTTTCTGGCCGCACTCAGTTTGTTCAGTTAAAATCATTTATATCTCACTCTGTTTCGGTTACTTCAGGTGTTCCCCAGGGCTCTGTCCTGGGACCCCTGTTATTTATTATTTATCTTCTTCCCCTTGGTTATATTTTTCGAAAGCATCGTATTCAGTTTCACTGCTATGCGGACGACACCCAGCTCTACTTTTCAACCAAACCTAATGCTACACTCCCACCTTCATCTCTTACTGATTGTCTTCTTGAAATAAAACATTGGTTTACCCTAAATTTTCTTAAATTGAATTGTAATAAAACAGAACTTCTATTGATTGGCACTAAATCAACATTAAGTAAATGTCATAACCTTTGCATTTCGGTTGATAATTATTCAATTTCTCCCTCTCCTCAGGTTAAGAGTCTGGGTGTCATCCTTGATAGTACCCTCTCTTTTGTTTCACATGTTAATAATATCACTCGGTCAGCTTATTTTCATCTTCAAAATATTAATCGTCTCCGTCCTTCTCTTACTCCTCATTCTACTGCTATCTTGGTTCATAGTTTGGTTACTTCTCGTTTAGATTATTGTAATTCTCTTTTGTTTGGTCTACCACAGAAAACCCTTCATAAATTACAATTGGTTCAAAATTCAGCTGCTCGTATCATTACACGGACTCCTTCAATCCATCATATCACTTCTGTTTTACAGCAGCTTCATTGGCTTCCCATTTCATACCGTATCAATTATAAAATACTCCTTTTAACTTTCAAAGTTCTCCATAATCTTGCCCCTTCATATCTTTTTGACCTTCTTCATATTGCTACATCTGTCCGTACCCTTAGATCTTCCTCTTCTATTCATTTCACTATTCCCCCTGTCCGTCTTGCTACTATGGGTAGCAGAGCGTTTAGTCGTGCTGCTCCCTGGCTTTGGAATTCACTCCCAGCTGATCTTCGCAACATAGATTCATTGCCACATTTTAAAATTAAACTTAAAACTCACTTGTTTAAAGTTGCCTATGATTTGTGATTGTATGTGCACTGTTTCTTTTCAATTTTTGTACTTATTTTAACTTTGTATTTTTATTTTGTTTGTCAGGTTAAATTATGTAAGGTGACCTTGAGTGTCAAGAAAGGCGCCCTTAAATAAAATGTATTATTATTATTATTATTATAATAGATCATGCTCCTGTTACTCTCCATACTTACGTACATCTGAAGGTACATACTTCAGTACTGTTACTCCAGTGGAGGTCTAAAGGGAGGAACTTCTACTGTTACTGGATGAGTATTTTTACCTACCCTACTTTAACTCCAGTACATGCTTTGTGTACTTCATCCACCACTGGTATTAATAAACATATCTATTTACATGGACTTTGATGTCTAGGACTGTGATGTCTGTGTTTATAATAGTCTACAAGCGTCTGTTTGAATCAGGCTACCGGCACCTGGTCCGAGCTATTCAAAATATGTTCTCCTGTCCATGTGCCAAAATCAACCATTTTCCTATTTCCTATGTGGCAGTATTAGAACAATACGAGCATTGGCAAAGATCCAACTGTCAAAACACGTGCACAGAGTAAAGCATTCTCAAACACCCATTTGGTGAGCACCATCATAAAACGCATTCTTCCCAGCAGTAAACTGAAGCAGTGGGCTAAGAACTGGGATTTGAACGTGGTTCATTTGTTTAGTGTGCACCCGGTGAAGTGTTCACACCTGTCAAAATGATCCAGACTAGATAAGATAGTATGGCTGATCTTTGCATATATGCTTAAATAGTGTGTTTGTGCGTCTATTAACCTGCATGAGGTCTAGCAGTGCAGTTGGAGCAGTTGCACTGGGCTCCGTGGTGTAGGGTGGTCCATGGTGAGCAGAACCTTAAGAAATACCCAGTAAACTGCTTTACATTAAGTCGATTTTTGTACCGTGGACTCATTAATCCTATTTGCTCTGGGGCCCAGAAGATCCTGGTTACACTGCTGGTTGACACCTAAGCAACATGTCCATTTGCTTCCACCACAAACCACTGCTAAGTTCATAAGAGGCTCCTAATGAAAAATCAATATGCAGCGGACAGGGCCGCGTTGTCACCTCGGCCGATAAAAGAGCTTATCAAGCCACACTCAATGACACCATTGCCAATATACTCATCACCCTTGAAGCATACTGACCAGCTGGCTTACACTCATAGGGGTTCAGTGTTCTCCTCCCTTTGACCTCCTTTGGCTAAAACCTTTGGCAGTAGATGTGATCTGGGTCATCCGAAGCTAATGAAACGTACTCGATTAAATTGAGCTGTTTCTGTGGCACTGAATATCTTAAATAAACCTCCAGCTGTTCCAGATCAATAAGTCCTGGCTGCGGTTTTTGGAGACACCACTATCGCTGGTTCAGTACTCACAAAGTGCTTCCAGAGGCAATATGAAGGACTAGGCGTTTTGAAAAGTGAATGGGGAAAGCTCATAATGAACATGCCTATGCCTGTGTACATCCAACCGATTAGCTTGGTGGTTAAGCCACAGATGTGAAAACTCACCCTCGTTGTGGAGATATGAGTATGTGAAGAGCCCACAGTAACTAATGAGTTTTAAATTATTAAATTATTAAAATTTAAATTATAAAAATGATAATTAGGTATTTGCTAACGGTGTAATTCACTGTGCGTTCAGATGGTGCCTGTAAACTTTGAAAATTTCTTAAAATACTAGTAGTAAACTTGTGCAAGTTAATGTTGACCAAGCTATAAAAAGATGTACCATGGATAAAATATGTCTATCAAAATAACAATGTCATACATCATGATTTATAAATAACATTAACCTTACCTGTAGTGAATAGACAGGCTCTTTCAGTAATCAAGCAACTGAATGTGTGGGTAATTAATTAATGTATTTATTTATTTATTTATTTTCAGTTAGCGATGTCAGTGGTCCATTCCAGATCCAATAATCTTAATACTGACATAATAAGTTTACCTGTTGCCGATGACCACCCAAAACTGGGACTTGTTGAAAGATGAATGGGAAAGCTTGTCTTAGCTTTGCAACCTAAGTTTTGGCTTTTGGAATTAGTGGGTTAACCCTAATCCTAACCCTCTGGGTCATAGGTTACCTTCTGTTGTGCATGCTTGTGGTTTTCCTGTGCATACTCGGGAAGGTCAGCTCGGGAAGGTCTTGATTAGCTGGATCAGGGGGTACTCTAAGATCAGTGCTCTAGGTGTAGGTAGGACATAGTGGCTTTTTCATGTTTGCTGGATGGGGGGTTTCAACCTTACTGCTTCACATGTAGAGATTATATTTTTGCTCAAAGCAATGTACTTTAACCCAAAGGAACAATGACTGCTGTTTGCCTAGTAATCTATAAGCAGCAATAATCTGCAGCAATAATCTGTCAAATTTGTAGATCTACAGATGGTTGGAATGCTCAAAGCTCCAGGCTTTTTGCAATGCACTAGGGTGGAGCATCAGTGATTACTAATAGAGTACAGATTTCCAGTTTTCTCCTTTCCCCAAGT
>JAMWET010007039.1:47500-50000 GCA_024036415.1 Prochilodus magdalenae
CAAAATGGCAACTTTACAGGAGAGGCCAAAAACCTTTTCAATTTTAATGCAAGTCAATGGAACCAGACGTCTTTCCAAACACTTTTGGCCCATTTCTGTTGGTCCATTCATCTTGAGATTCTCACTCAGTGTAAACAGCAGCTGCTGTGTTCAAATGGTATATAAAAGTCAAAATGGACAAAATTGGAGATACATGTTTTTCATTGGACAGTGACGATATGTAAAAAGATTATAACGATAAAAAAACACAAATGGAGAAAACCAATAGTATAACTGACATATAATAATAATCCTAATCCAATACTTATAATTATAATAGTACCTTTAATTAAAAAAAATCACCATTAACCTTCATTAACCTTCATCTGTTAGGCTAATACTTCTGAGTTTTTGAGTTCTGAGTTTTGCGTTCGCTGGATGGAGGACAGTAGCTCATAGAGGTGGTTGTGATTTAACTGCAAGCGGTCACTAGTCATTTCATTCGCGTTCTGTATGTCCCTGCTTACATGCGTTAATAGAGAACACTTGCTGTGCAGAAGACTGCAGTCAGTCTCACACCCTGAAGTAGATGCTGCAGAAACCACTCAGCTACACCGCACATACTCACACGCACACAGATGGCACATCTGAGTTTACTCTGTGTGATGAATTCCACCCACACAGACACACAACAGGGTTTGTCTTTTTGTCTTGTCTAAAATTAGTGTGAGTGCAGCTGCTCATCTTTTTTTTAAACGAGTGTGTGTGTGGAGGGTAACACACCGACACTGAGAGTTCTTTCCAACCTGCTGTCCAACCTGTTCTCTCCACCAAGGTCATAGTTCGTGTGGTGAGTTATAGCATATAGAACATGAACTAGTGGTTTACCCTGGCGTTTGGTATGGGCCTAGCGCGTGAGCCGAACCACTTTTCTCAGCTACAGGAAGCCGGAGTATAGTCTGGGGTAGTCCAAAGCTGCCACTGTGTGAGCAGGACAAGAAAAGCTCTGTCCGAGCTCTCAGCTCCTCATCCTTTCGTTCATAGGGAGACGCAGAAGGAGGCTAAAGCCGAGCTCTATATATGTGTGTGTGATTTGTCTGTTTGACACTGTCAGATGGCCTATTTTCGGATGTATTTTAAGACACTAAGTCTGCAGAGATGCTCTCACTCCTCCTCTTCCCCCGCTCTCGATGAGAATAGTCCTGCCCGCTGGTCCTGAGGCTGTTGCTAAGGTGATTATTTTCAAGTATAGCACCGATCAGATGCTATTCCAGTCCGCGTGTTGTGGCTGATGCACTTAGTGATGACATCACGGAACCGATCCTATGCCGGAATCACGCGGGCGAAGGGGAGATAAGCCAAGACCTTGACAGTGAGAGTACTGAGAGTAAGAAGCTGGTTCAGTGGAACTGTGCTTGTAAGCTCCAGGTGTGTTATAGGCTCCAGGCCTTGTGCCGAGGGCCACTACGGCTTTTACGCTAACTGAATAGTTGTGGTAGATCAGATTTACATTTGGTGCTTCTGCTTTGTGCTTTGTCTGGTCAAAGGGCAGGTCACCTCTAGACATACAGATCCTCTAGATGGAAGTCAGTAACCCCCATGCAAACCGCACATCACAGGAGAGCACAGGTAGCTAACACAAGCCACAAGCACTGACAAGATTACACTGTGGTTGCTTACTGTGGTGCTCCCAAGGTGCTCTGCACATAGCCACTCTGCATGGGCGTCTAGGGTGAATGAGCCGTAGCACCCACCCTTTCTCACAGCTATAATAACACCTGTGGAGTTCCCCAGGGTTCCGTTATAGGACCCCTGTTATTTGTTTACTATGCCACTGCCTACATGCATTACTAGAGAGCACAGACAGCTATGGCTAAGACATGTGGCGATGGCATCATGGAGCTAGTCTCGTGTAGGAGTCACAGCAGGGAAGACAGTCTAGGACCAAGCACAAAGTTCAAAACACAGGAGTACTAACGAGTCCAGCCATCATTGCGTTTACTGTTCCTTTCGTTGGGGACCTGTGCTTAAATGTTCTAAAAGGGAGCAGGACCTTCATCGTGACTGACAGGAGGTGCGAATGAGTCCTCGCGGGAGCAGAGCTACTTCTTTATCCCTGATGAACTGATGACAGGATCGAGTGACCTAGTATCCCTACCCTACTGATACAAACACACCCGTTTCACCACAGGTCTGTCTGCTGCAGTGTACACACATGACAGTGAAACAGCTGCAGGTAGCTCTGACTGGGTAATAACTGTGACAGGCCTGTTAACATCTGGATATGAACTGAGACCAGCCTGTGCTGATTTAGGGATGTAGTTCACACTGTGCTAATTAATGAGGTTTTCGGTGGGGCTTTCTCGCTGTGTGTCTGTGTTTGGGTGTGTGTATGTCTGCGTGTGTATGAGTGGGTGTGTATGTGCGTATGTGTATGTGTTCGTATGTTTGGTGAGTGTGAGTGAATGAGTGTGTGCGTGTGTGTGTGTATATGTGTGCGTGTGTTTGTGTGTGTGAGTGA
>JAMWET010007039.1:55000-157500 GCA_024036415.1 Prochilodus magdalenae
TGCGTCCTGCACAGTGGTCAGAGGGAGTTTAAGCCATTCTTCTTGCAGGATAGTGGCCAGGTCACTACGTGATGCTGGTGGAGGTTCGTCCTTCTTGGTGGTATGCTGACATTACCCTGGATACCGTGGCTCTTGATACATCACAAAGACTTGCTGTCTTGGTCACAGATGCGCCAGCAAGACGTGCACCAGCAATCTGTCCTCTTTTGAACTCTGGTACGTCACCCATAATGCTGTGTGCATTGCAGTATTTTGAGCAGAACTGTGCTCTTACCTGCTAACTGAACCTTCACACTCTGCTCTTACTGGTGCAATGTGCAGTTAATGAAGATTGGCCACCAGGCTGGTCCAATTTAGCCATGAGACCTCCCACACTAAAATGACAGGTGTTTCAGTTTCATTGTCCAACCGCTGAAAGCTCTGAATTAACATTTAATCTCAGTTTGGCAGCACAACTGCATGATTTACAAGACCCCTAGTGGCAGGACCCCTTAATTCAGCCAGAGTTTGTAAATAATTAGTAAACTAACAATTTTACCACATCCAATGTACATGCTTCATTTGGAATTGTTAGAGGCATGTTGGCCATGCTAACTTACATGACATGCATGGTCTATCAGACCTTACTGGCAAGTGCACCGTTGAGCTCACAAAGCATTGGACTGGTTAAGAAATGTCACACACAGTCTATTCCCACCCTAATGAGTTCTCAGTCCACTTGCATTTAGCTCCAAAGTTCTTGTGGTTGTCTCCACATGTTCTTGTTTCTAGATCACATCCAACCCGGCGGACTAAAGAGGTATCTGCTTAGTCTGTCAATCAAATAGTTGATCGCGACAAGCCTTAATCATGTGGATATCATTTAAACCACACTAAGACTGTGATCTACACTGTAAGTTCTCATTAGGGTAATTAACGAGATTAGGAAATTTTGTCAACCTCCTGGGAATGCCACAGCCGTCCATGACCAGAAGTCCAAGAGCTGTCACTGGGTGGGTGGAATTACCTTGCCCATCCCCTCACACAAGGGTCGTCTGTCAGCTGACGTAACCGGATGCTCTCCAAGCATGTTGAGTTGTCCAATGACGTTGTTCCAAAGAAAGCTCATGCTACCCTTCACCCTTTACTCTTCTGGCCTGGTAGCTATTGTGTGATAGCAGGAGAGCTGGCTAATGGGCCACAACTATGTTGGGAAGAAACAAAAATCTTTGTAGAGAATCTAGGACGCAAGAAATGCCATCATTAGATGGCCAGAGATTTGGTTTTGGCCTCTGTTAAGACAAAAGTAAGTGTTTATAGAGATTCTCAAGTAACTCTGAATATCTGAAGTTCCTTCTGTCGTGCGAAGCAGGCATGCATTGGGTGTTCTGTTGAGTTTCCTTTCTCTCCTATAGCCAGTGTCTGTATGTCTGTATGTATATAATGTATATAATGACAGTTTAATATGCTAGTATGTCATACAGTCGCTGACCGCATTTCCCTGATGCTCTTATCCAGAGCGACTTGCAGTGTTAACCATATTACAGGTAGGCCAACGTGGTGTTAGGAGTCTTGCTCAAGGACACCGTAGTAGCACACCAGTTACCCAGAACAGGAATCGGCCTCCAGTCACCCACATGGGGTGGTAGCTCATTGGCAGGTAGTGGTGTTATCCGTGAACCACTATTTCTTAAGAGTGCCACAGAACGTATTTATTCAGCCAATAAAATTGTTCTCTGGTAAATACCCATATGTGGTTTTCTACCCTATGATCTGGGACTGGAATGAAACACGCTAATGTCCAGTTTTTGGTGAGCTCATAAATCATTTGATGAACTCCGATTGGCTGATTTACATTGATAAAGATGAGAGAGCTGAAGTTGGCTTCCTATTGGCCAGCTGTTCCATCTTCAAAGGTGCTGCAATTACATTCTAGTGCCTGGACATCCCATTCACAACCCAGAACAGTAGATTCCTCCACGTAATGAGTCAAGGTTGGGATTTTAATACTGGCTGGTTTTACATGGTTTGAACATACAGGATTTGTATTTGTAAGATTTGTAATACATTAGTGTAGTAATGCATTAGTTAATATGTAGTAATGCATTAGTTAATATGGAGTAATACATTAGTTAACATGGAGTAATACATTAGTTAACATTAGTTAGTTAGTTAACATGGAGTAATACATTAGTTAATATGGAGTAATACATTAGTTAATATGGAGTAATACGTTAGTTAATATGGAGTAATACATTAGTTAATATGGAGTAATACATTAGTTAATATGGAGTAATACATAGGTAAACATGTAGTAATGCATTAGTTAATATGGAGTAATACATTAGTTAATATGGAGTAATACATTAGTTAATATGGAGTAATACATTAGTTAATATGAGGTAATGCATTAGTTAATATGGAGTAATACATTAGTTAATATGGAGTAATACATTAGTTAATATGGAGTAATACATTAGTTAACATGGAGTAATGCATTAGTTAATATGGAGTAATACATTAGTTAATATGGAGTAATACATTAGTTAACATTAGTTAGTTAGTTAACATGGAGTAATACATTAGTTAATATGGAGTAATACATTAGTTAATATGGAGTAATACGTTAGTTAATATGGAGTAATACATTAGTTAATATGGAGTAATACATTAGTTAATATGGAGTAATACATAGGTAAACATGTAGTAATACATTAGTTAATATGGAGTAATACATTAGTTAATATGGAGTAATACATTAGTTAATATGGAGTAATACATTAGTTAATATGAGGTAATGCATTAGTTAATATGGAGTAATACATTAGTTAATATGAGGTAATGCATTAGTTAATATGGAGTAATACATTAGTTAATATGGAGTAATGCATTAGTTAATATGGAGTAATACATTAGTTAATATGAGGTAATACACTAGTCAATATGTATTAATACATTAACAATGGTCAGCTTTAAGTAAACGTTATTGTGGTTGTTACATGTTCATTTACTATTAATTAAGCATTATAACCAATGTTTATGTATTGTATCTTAACTTATGCAGCACTTAATGTTAGTTAGTCAACACTTAATGTCAAGTGTTACAGTCCATAATGCGCCCTCTAGTGGTCTGTGAACCCATACTCAGGTGGAGGTAGTAACTTATTTAAGTATATTAATAGAAATTATATGTATGTGTGTGTATATATATATATACACACACACACACACACACACACAGCTCCCATGTTTGTTTTTGGTCGTATCATAATTTGCCTTTAACCAAATTTAAATTGTATTTATTACAGTTTGACTGAGTTTTCTGGTAGGCAGCTGTGAGAATCCCTTTACAAAACGTGTCATTTGACCAGGTTATCACTTGCACTGCTCCAGCGCAAACTGAAGATTGTGTTATAGGGGTTAGTTAAGTCAGAAATACAGTCTGTGTGCATCACTTTGACTGAGGCACTAACTATAAAAGCTGTTATTATAGGCAGTGAATGGCGGAACATCCTCACGCACCGGAGTTTTCTATTATTACCATGAGTACATCTGCTCCGTACAAGCATAGCCCACACACACACTTCCACCCTCAGCTGTAGGTGAAGGACATTAGACAATAAGTGAGCTCACGCTGCCTGATATAGCGCTCAGCTGTTTTCACAGTCTAGAGGAAGCATGTCTGTATGTCTTCCTCTGTCTCCGCTTAAAAATCCCCGTTCATCAGTCTAGCTCAGATACCACCATTGGCAGGCGGCTGCACGAGGCAGGACTACATGCAGACTGTTAGTACGATGGTCCTTAACACCACATCAACATCACCAGCGACTGGAATGGTGTGGTGCCAGACTGTCATGGAGTGACTCAGAATGGCGGCCGGTCATCTTCAGTGATGAGTCCCATTTTGTCTTGGTGGAGACCCCCAGCGAATCCATGTGTGGAGGCACCGTGGTCAGCGCCATAATGAACAGTTTGTTGTCATACGTCACATGTCCAGAAGCCTGGTGTCACTCCACCTCCATCCCTACTGCAATAGAAGCCCGGTTCCAGTCACACGTTCTGGTTCCAGTCACACGAGCTGGTTCCAGTCACACGTTCTGGTTCCAGTCACACGAGCTGGTTCCAGTCACACGTTCTGGTTCCAGTCACACGTTCTGCTGGTATTTAAGTGAAACTTAAAAAAAGTGCATTTCCTGATAAGGGTGCAGAGTAATTGTGCAGCTTCAGCTTGATGGTAGTGGCTAAAGTGAATGGGAGTGTATGAGAGGAACGAAGGATGAGTTATCGACACATAAAGGGGTGTGGCTCAGTATAGCTATGGAATAGATTTTGAGAATTTGCCCATTTGTGAGTGTGTACATGCAGTGGCTGTAGGTTAAAGGAAACAATGGGGTTGGAATAGAGCCAAAAATGAACAGGACTCTATGGGAGGAATAAGGAATGGACCAGATGAGTGCAGGTTAGGCCAAAATTGACACTGTGAATTAAATATGTGAAGTGGTGCCACTCGGTTGAATAGAGGTACACTAGACGGACGTGTACTTTTCCACCCCTTTCATTCTTAACTGGAAAAAATTCGGAATTTAACGAAGCTTTCCGGAAAACTGCATCGGATCAGGATGCTGTACAAAAGCACACCGTTTCCTTCAGACCAGTAGACCGATTATTCTGGAGCTGGACCTGTGGGATTTAGTGGACATAGAAAATGTCTTGTCCAAAAAGGAAGCATAGGAAAAGAAAAAGAAGAGAGAGAGCATTTGTAGAGCATGTTATGACTGTATGCTATAGCTTCTATTCAGTATGTAATGAATCCAGCCTGTGCTATTTTTCCCTCAAAGTGCGGTCTTAGAAGTTGGATTTTCTGCATGGGAATATCCAAATAACCCCTAACGCATTTATTGATGGTGAGGTCTGGACTTTGTTGTGGTCAATCCATTGTTCTGAAAACAGCAGCAGTCTGTTTGTTTGGTTTGTGTTTCCTTTTTGACAGCGAAGAGCTTCTTGACAGCAACACATCCTTTCAGACTTAGGAGTTAAGCCTTGAGTCTTCTCATGGTGGACGGATGGACAGAAACAGCGAGAATGGAGCTCCATTTACTATGGTGTACGGCAGTCTACTGGGTCGTCCCAATTTCTCTATATCTTCAAAGAATCATTTGAATTCGCTCATTTCGTTTGATTCCATTTCATTCATTTTGGAGCACATGTATTGGTTTATACATTTGGGCAACTGAGGTATTCAAATGGTGGGAAACTGCAGTTGCAGCACTTTGATACAGGTACTTGGAGTTGTGGATGCAGTGGCTCCATTTCTCAAATGACTGACTGAGGTTATCATAGACAAACATTCATTAGCACTAGATCTGGAGGCCAAAGCGAGATTATTTGCTTAATCTAATGAGTGGGAACTTTATAGGTCAGTCCCTGCAATCATGTCATAAATCTAGATGACACTGACGGGGATGGTTTAAATCCCTTGCTACAAGCCGTAGCCCTGCCAGGATGTAAGTAGGCCATTGATGGTGATTACTGATGCCAGAGAACCCTTACTTTCATTGCGTTTGCATGCAATTGTATGAATGACTGACGACTGGCACAGCCCATTTCGGTGGCTACAGGGCCGTCTCGGACATGTCCTTCTGAATCTGCAAGATGGCAGGGGTGTGTTTGATTTGACCAACTTCACAGCAGCCTGACTGGTTGAAATGAGTTGTGCATTATGCCGTGTTATAGCAGGGCTGTGATTGAAATGGACCCCTACTCCTTCATTAGTGGGACGAAGGACTATATGGTGACACAAATATAACTATATCCCTACACAATGGTACAAACGCATGAGCTAATTACATACTTACCACATAAGCTAACTAACACGGGTTGCTTGAGTGAGGCTGAGTTCCAGTAACACCTCACCAGGACTCATTGAATAGCGTCTTCCCAAGTTCTCTCTCAAATTTGGTCTTGAGGAAGGTCCGAAGAAGAATTCATGATGGGTTCTTGCAGAATGTGGAATCGTTCACACCTAAATCACAAACCCCAAACAAGACATCACTGCTGAACATCAGACTCTCCATGTAAACTGTGCCAGTGGGTTTGAAGAAGAAATTCTAAAAGGAAGTGTCTTTCCTGAAGGTTTCATACTTCCTGCTAGCCTGTTCTAGGCTGCGGGAGGAACAAGGAATAAATGTGTAGCAGACTTGAGATGGTTGAAGCCAAGCGCGTGCACGGGAACTGGAGGTCTGAAAGTTTATTCTGCACAAAAGTAGCATGGGGACAGTAGTAAGCACATGCAGCCGAAACAGCTCTCTCCCACTCCCTATTAAAAGCCAAAACGTGACCGAGCTAAACATTAAGTTCCATTCAAATTCAGCATAAAATAATCACACATCGTTTAAACACACTATGTGTCGCTAAGCTTTATGTTATGTATGTAGTTTGCGTAAAATTCATGGCTTTTATAGGTGTTTTAAGGCATTTTAGAAGAGAGCTATTTAGTACGTCTTACCCGTAAAGCATCCACAATGCTTCTGACAAAACCGGGCAAAACCACCGCATGCGCTTACTTTGGGTGTTACATTAATTAAGGTCCCAGCTACAACATATGGGAGGAACCAAAGCCATGAGAACAAAAATCTGGCCATTCAACTATTAGTTTCGAACACATTAGAACATCAATTAAAAATCCAAAATAAAGTTTTGTGAAGTTCACTTCCTATTCCTGAATTATAGCAGCAAAACAAATAAAACTGGGAAAATTAAATAATAAACAAAGTAATAATACCTCAGCTACAAATGCATGACACATAGAGGAGTGCAGGGCAGTATGAATAGCACTGTATGGGAGAAAAAGGGATGGAAAAATGAGATAAACAGACGAGTGCGGTTCAGACCAGCATTGAGTTTGTGCTTGGGGGTTGGCCTGGAAATAGTGCATGCAAAATGGTGTATTTTGGTCAAACAGAAGTCGAGTAAATCAGCCTGTACTTTCCACCACATTCTTTCTAAGAGGGAAAAAATTCAGGAATTTTCTGAAATTTCGGAATTTTCTGAAATTTTTTTTGAAATTTTCTTTCAAAAACTGTAAGTCAGATCCGAAAGCTGTATACAAGCACAGCTTCCTCGATCAGACCGAACAATTAGAGTAGAGTAGAACCATTTTGGCTCATACATTCAATTAAGACCCATTAAACCAGGGGTGCACAAGATACGGCCCGCGGGCCAGATACTGCCCGGTAAAACTGTCAATCCCGACAAAAGGAAGTGCTGATGCATTTTTAATATAAATAATGCTGCCACTTTAAATTCATTGGGAAGTTTGATGACATTGCGGAACACTGCCACCTGGTGTTAACTTTCCAAAACTTTAATTATTCTCCCGCCCGAAGCCATCGCCATCCGCCGAAGCTCGCGATTCTGCCTCCACCACTATTGCTTACGCCAAAGCTTCTAAGTTCCCTCAAAGGAAATGATCTCTGGAAGGCTTTTTAATAAAAGCACTGACAATTTTTCTTAGAAACTCATTGGGGTGCCAGTGTAAGGGCATAAAGTGCATTACGGCCTCAATGGACTGAGTGTTTATATGCATTGAATGAGTCATTGTTGGCATTTGTCTGCATGAGTGTACAACCAGTGTCTTTGTATTGTCTTCCATTGCACCAGACTGACACCAATTCAGCTCAGACAACACTTTCTCCAAATAGCTCATTTGGTCATTTGACTCCTTCTCCCTTAGAATAGCCACTATAGTCACACCATCAGCATATTTTAACAGGCTGGAAGTGCCCACATTCCTCCATTTCAAATGGGTAAACTGAAAGTAGCTTAGGCCATAAGGCATACCCCTGAGGGACACCATTCATTAGAACCAGGACCTCTTGACGAACGACAGTCCTGAAAACACTTTTACTAAAAATGAATGCATCCAGAATATTGCTCCACCTGTAAACTAGCTATTATGAAGTTGTTGCAATAGAACAAATGTCATCCTAGAGGTTTGATGGCTATACACCTCTACTAACTGTATTACACAAAGCAAAGTTACCAACAGAAGAACGCTGACTCTGAAATATTTTATGTCTACTATTGAAACTGTACAGTTTCCACACTTTGGACATTTTCAATGACAGTAGAAGTAGTTTGGATAAGTAGTTTAAATATTTGGGCTACAGTATTTCAGCATGGCACAATGAAAATGATGACTGGGGCTGTATGGTTCTCGATTTACACTTCAGACATGGAGATGATGCTCTTAGCCAGAGCGACCTACAAGGCCAATCATATTACAGGTAGGCCAGTGCAACATTAGGTGTCTTGCCCAAGGACTCTTATTGGTGTAGCTCACCATTTGCTACCTAGACTAGGATTCAAACCCCCCTCTCCCACAGGGGGATGGTAGCTCCGTGGTGGGTAGAGGCGTTAAATGCTGAGCCACATCAACCACTATTATAGCATGTGCGTATTATAGCTTGCTCTATTGGTGTTGTTTTTGGTAGCTAGACTAAAGTGCAGTAAAAACGGTTGAACTTTATTATTATTAGCCTCGACTCCAAAAAACGAATTGGCCGTACTAAACATCAGCTGACCTTTTAGGGTTTCATCATTGTAAAATTCTATCTTCTCTCTGTATGGCAGGCAGTGACGGGGAGGAGCTTTGGCGAGAAGGACTTCAGGAGTGGACTGGAGAACGGCATTCTTCTGTGCGAGTGAGTGTTGCGGCCAGTCAATCCTGGGAAAATGCTGATTTTTGAATTTGCTAAATGTGATTAATGGACTACTGTGTTTTTCCTTAACCAAAATGTATTTTCTGTTTATTGAACGAGGTTCACAACAATTGACATTTGCAGAGTTAACCACAGCTTAGAAAACTAATATACATCACCGGTTCAAGCAAAGTATAAGACTGCAACAACAATGGATTTTATTCTATCATGGTCTCGTGAATAGACTACTACGATATCGAAGAAAGCAAAACCAGCAACTGTTTTGCCATGGGATACGATTGCATCAGGGCTATTAGCTCATTAGAGGAATTCCATTGGAGATTACACTGGGGTGTGAGTGTGACTATGCTCACGTTACATGAGAATGATTTTGTGGATTGTACTCTGATAAACGTTAAAACTAATAATAAATCAATTTATCACCAAAAATATATATTGGCTGTGTTTTAGCTATTGGCCACAGCTCCACTGAATGAAGTATACCCTCTTTGAACTATAGAGGATATACTTAACTATAGCTATAACTATATAACTATATTAACTATAACCTTAAGCCCATGAACCTTTTCATGGGCTTAAGCAGTGGTTCGCAGGCCTGGTCCTGGAGTAGCGCTACCCTGCGCATCTTAGCTAATTAATAAAACCCCTCATAGAGTTAAACTAGGTGTGTTTGAGCAAGAAAGTGCTAACATGTGAGAGTTCAGTCAGGGTTGGGCACCTGAAGACTACACAACTTCAACTGTAAACTTATTAAAAATGAAAAACTATAAAGGGGTAAAGTAATCCAGTTCCAAACATTCCTTTGGCAAGTGTAACTTAACTGTAGAGAGTACATACTGTAGATAAATTAGATTTCTGTTAGCATAGCATTTACATTATTTAGCTGGCGCTCTTATCCAGAGCAGTTTACAAGGTTAGTCATATTACAGGTAGGCCAATGTGGTGTTAGGAGTCTTGCCCAAGGACTCTTATTGGTGTAGCACAGCGTAGTCAGCCAGACCAGGATTCGAACCCCAGCCTCCCACAAGTAGAGGTGGCACTGTGTGTAGTGGTGTTACCTGCTGAGCTACACCAACCAATGCAGAGTCCGAGCGCAAGCAACTTCCCATACCAGGAGTTGAACCTGGGCCGTGTGGGCGAAAACCAGGAATCCTAACCGCTAGACCATATGGGACCGCATAAGCTACTTCATAAGCAAGTGTAATTGTACAGTGAGGTGTAGAATCTGTGTGAAGCTGGAACTCAGTGTGTTCAGCGATGCTACTGTTTGTACAGTTTGTGCTGCCGAATTAAACTTTTGTGCTTTTTAATTCTCTAGTTATTCAGCAACAAGACTTTTTGGCGAGCCCACCATCAGCACCATGTAAACCCCAGCAAAATAGATTTGTTTGTTTGTGCTGGGTTTGAGAGCTGGGCTGTGCTGGTAAAACAAACATTCGTGCTAATTCAATTCTGAACTTATTGAATCAACAGTTTTGTCACAACAATGACATCATTTACCACATGACTGAGAATGTGTTAAACAGCTACGGCCTATTCTTTAATAATCGGTCTTTCTTCTCAACTCAGTTACGACCCAGAATGATTAAAGATCTTCATCAGCTGTAAACATCATGTGGCCAGTGATGTCACTCATGGCATGAACTGTTTATCCAATGACGTAAGATCCAAAACAGCACATATATTTCCCTCAACGGCACACGCCAGCATGGTGCACAAACCAACTAGGCCATTTTGATGGGACTGGGACTTTGATGGGGGGCTGTGATGTCATTCCTCAAAATTCCTATGAATGTGAGATCTAAAGCAGCACCAACGAACCAGCGCAAGCATATCACAACTAGCCCATTATCATACACTGGAGATGCTGATGGGGTCTGGGTGATGGGTCATAACCCAGTACCAACACTTGCTGTTCACATGAGGGGCCAGCTTCATGGGGGTAAGAGTCGACCAATCCTTGGCTAGTGAAACTCAACTCAACTCAATCTTATTATTTACAGTAATTCAACAATACCGTTTCAATAAGGGTTCCTAATTGCTGCTTGGTTTGGACAGCCTTTAAATGGTATTGTCTCAAAACTCTGATGGTATGGATTGTTTGCAGACGTGCTCTTCATAGTGTATTAGCTATGAACACTATTTCACTGGCTTGAGCACATCGACTACCGTTCTAGCTACTCTGCTAATAGGAGTAACAGAACGAAACACAGTAGGTCACCCAAGCTCACTCGGTTTCTGAAACCACTCGACATATGAGAAACGTCTAGGCCAAGGGACAGCACTCTGTTGGAGTTTGTGAACCTCTGCTGTGGTGAGTTTTGTTTGACCTGACTGAACACAATGTTGTATTCTTCAATCCTAGGTTGCTGAGTTCTATCAAACCAGGACTTGTGAAGAAGATTAACAGGCTCCCAACCCCCATCGCAGGGCTAGTGAGTACTCAAAGTGTGTGTGTGTATTTGTCATTCATCTGTCGCTCATGAGCTTTTCCGTCATCACAGCCCGGAGGAGCTAGAATCACATAATGTATCAACGACAGTGTTGTTAGCAAACGGCAAATCATTTGTGGGGTCTTGGTTTCATTACGCTGCCATGAGGTCTGACATTGTATTCTGCCTGGACCTGGACCTGGACAGGCAGAGCATATTATCATACCTAGAGAAATACAAGTACAAGTTTCCTTTAGTATAGTATGTCGCTAATTTGTGCCAGAACAAGCCGTTCGGGTGTTCCGGCACCTCCTGAAATGGACCTGGCACAGATTGCTGATTTCTGCGTTTCCGCAGTGATAAATCTCATGCATCTAGACAATATAATTACTGCAGGGTTTGAGTGTGATTTCTACGAAGACGGATTGTTTGCGTTACACATGCTCCATACAGGTGAAAAGCTGATGCTATACAAAGTAATGCTGTGATGATATTGTATTAGCTGTATGTCACAGCCAATGCTGCCTCAAACAACTATTTTAATAGTCGGTTAATCAGCCGATTATTTCAACTAATCGATCCGATTAATCGGATTTTGGATCGTTTAATGATCAAATAACTCGTATGTAGCTATCAGCGTTTAAATGTAGCTTGAGGTTACACGTTTGCTAACTTACAAAGACATTAAACGATGAATACCTTACTTGGTGTATTAAACCTTACTGTATATACAGTAGATTGTTTTAATGAACTGTCCAGCTCATAGAAAAAAATATATACTATAAAGTTTCATTTTAAATGTATGTAGTGCATCCTGGGACAGTCTGCCTGCCGTCTGTCTACACTGTTGGAATGAAATTCTGCAAACATTAGCCTTTGTTGAAACGGAGGAAATGACGTCACAAGCTAATTGAATATCCAGTTAATTACCAACTAATTTGGTAGCCGATTTTAGTCGACTAAGACGATTAATCGCTGCCGTCATAGCGATTATAAAGTGCTTTATACCTGCAGCACTATAATCACCCCTTTTAGTCACCCTGACTGACTTTCTATTGTTTCTCCTCCTGTTAATGATCTCACAGTGTAGAGCGGATGGTGGTGAAGTTATTGACTGCTAGGAAGTCTGTTTCTCAGATCGTCATCAGCTGTAGACAATCATGTGGCCAGCATGCACCTTACCGGCCAAAATGGAAGGTTACCAAAGGAGAGCTTTAGCGATGTAGTCTGTATTTAAGGTGGAGAAAGACAGGAGGAGCTCTATACTGCTTTTCTTTGCTATATAACACTAGGCTAGGGACACGGTGGTGCAGTAGGCAGTATTGTCACCTTACAGTAAGACGGTCCTAGGTTTGATTCCTGGCTGGGGGTGTCCATAGCTCTTTCTCTCCATGTGTCTGTGTGGGCTTTTCCCAGGTGCTCTGGTGTCCGTCCCATGTCCAAAGACATGGATTCAGGCTGTCTGTATGTCTGCCCTGCGATGGACTAGTGGCCTGTCCAGGGTGTTTCCTGCCTTCCACTCAATGAGAGCTGGGATAGTCTCCAGCCCCCTTTATGACCCACTAGGATAAGTGGCTTAGAAGATGAATGATTCAATGAAAGAATGAATACTGGGCTTGTCAGGAATTCAACAAGACATCCAGTGTCCATGGTTCACCAGATGTTGAGGACATTGAACTCCTAACGGAGCTTTGCAGTCTGCAAAGTGCTGCTGGTTGTGGTGGAACCAGCCAGACAGAGTGAGGAGGGGAACCAAGAGGGATAGCATGCTTGACGCATTTGCCATCCCTGCTTGATATTTGGGAAATGAACCCAGTGCTATGATTGGTCAAACTGTTCTTCTATTGTTTTTTTTTTTCCAGACGGCTAGACACTGCTGCCATCTGCTGTTAGACCGCAGTACTGCATGTACATACATAATTGAACATGCAGGCCTCACCAGCTTTTTGCACTGTGACGTAACAGCATATACTTGTGTCAAATTTCACAATACGCAATGTGCATACCGTTTGACAAACCTGCACCCTGCACAGTCCTCAGGATAAGGATAGTAATAAATGAAATGGAACCCTGTCTGAATAGGCCTAAAGTGAAAGATTTGGTTTATCTGTGTCTAGGCTGAACATCTAGACAGCTAACAGGCTAACAGGCTTCTCCAGTAATATTAGATTCACTTTAAAACTGCCACATAGGAAGGAAACGTCCGGTTGAGCCTCTTGCCTGGTACCAATAGAGTAAGAAAAGTAATTCCTGGATAGTGATACTCAAGTCAAGTACCACTTTGTCAGGTCCCAGCCCCCAGTGAGCAAGCCAAGGTCAACAGTGGCAAGGAAAACCTGTCTCAGAGCAAGCGGAGGATCCTTGTGAGGAACCAAGACTCAAAAGGGGAACCCATCCTCCTCTGGTCAACACTGGATATCTAGACACACTCAAAAGAAATATGAACAGGATCAGACTTTACAATCATATCGTAGCTGTCCAATAAAAAACATGTATCTCCATTTTTGTCCATTTTGACTTTTATGCATCATTTGAAAACAGCCGCTGCCCTTTATGCACTGTGAGATTTGCATGATGAACGGACCAACTGAAATGGCCCAGAAGTGCTCGTAAGGATGTCTGGTTCCATTGACTTACATTAAAATCGAATGAGGTTTTTGGCCTCTCCTGTAAAGTTGCCATTTAGGAGATACTTGTTTGTCTTTGGACAGCGACGATATGCTATATTAAATATATAGAATAACTGATATTTACTGGTGTCCTAGTGAGAATCAGACCTGTAAGACTGACCAGTAAAACCAGAGACTACCACCGTAGTTTAGTAGCAGTAGCTTGTCATAGTAAAGCCCTACAGCATCCATGACTGCTGCTAAAAGCCTACGGTGCTGATCTGTTAGGGAGAATGAGAGAAACGTTCAGTGTTCTGTGGGGCGGGGGAAGAAATGTCTGATTAGTTTGAATAGGTAAGGAAGACAGTGTGTGGTAGCCCTATCCTGGTCCAAGAGTTGCGTGTGACTGACGAGCGTTCCTTTCACAGGATAATCTCACCATGTTTCTGAGGGGCTGCGAGGAATTAGGCCTGAAAGGAACCCAGCTGTTCGACCCAGGAGACCTGCAGGACACCTCCATACGCGCTAACCTAACGTACGCTGCACTGGGTGTCTGTTAACCCAGGGGTTCCCAGTCCCAGCCCTGGTGGCCCCCTCTGCAAGCCGTTAGACTGTTCCCTACTCTACACACCTGACCGGGCTGACGAGCAGCTTGCTGAGTGGTTAAGGAGTGGAACCAGGTGTGCGAGATGAGACAAAGCACAGGGATGCTTTTACTTAGGGGTCACTAGGACTGGATTTGGGAACCCCTGTATCCACGTATCTGTCAGCCATTATGTATGTGCATGCAGTGTACAGGTTTTGATTATCTGGCATTGTTCCAATTTCTCGTCTTCTGCCGTTCTTGTAGGGGCTCAGACTGCAGTCGAAAGCTGAAGAACGTAAGTACGCCACTGGTATTAATTGGTGTCATCAGTAAAACCTGTCTGTAATGTGTAAGGAAGCACCCAGAAGGAAGTGTGGGATTGGAATGCTATTGGGCAGGAAGATAAAGGTGACCAGGAACAATACATGATGATCATTTTAGACTGATAGGAACAATATTCATTGAGCTACACATACAGAAGTGTCTCTCAGTATGGCTTCGGGCCGCCGTGTTTGCTAACGCAACATGCCAGATGTCTCAGAGGTTCCTGCATAGTTGTGCGTCATGCAGCCGTCAGCCAATGGTGCTGGCACTAGGGTTAGTCTATAGAGGGCATCACTGCTTGCTGAATGTGTGCTGTCGTGGATGTTGGGTCAGTCAGGTACAGCGATAATGCCCGTTCCAGCTTATGTCACGGCCGAGCGTGAAACTTGAATCGTTCTAAACCTACCCACCTACTTTCATTCCTGTTAATTCCTTCTGGGGGCAACTGTTTGTGCATCTATTATTTTAATGAGTGTGGAAATGGTGTTAGTGCTTCACACTGAGTGAGGTACTATGATAAATACACCATTAAAAATGTAAATGCCCTGTAAAGTTATGGTATAGGAGGTTGGGCACACCAGACAGGGACACTATGCCTATTATGTGTCTTCTTGTTTGTTATTTTTTTACATTGATCTTTATGTGTGTGTGTCTTTTGGTGTACTGTGTTCAGGTGCTGATCACTATTTACTGGCTGGGCAAAACTGCCAATAGTTGTGCATCCTATAACGGCCCGACGCTTGACCTGAAAGAGTTCGAGGGCCTTTTGTCCATGATGAGGAAGGTAAATGACCCAACCATTATGGCCGCCTTGTACAGAGTATTAACCATAATGACAAACCTCACCAGTAGTGTTGGGGAATGATGCTGAGTATATTAGGGAAAATCCTGTTCCTGAGCTCTGGAGTTATTGTCGTAACTATGTTGGGCTTGAAATCTTAAACGTCCAAGAACAAATTATCCAGTCAGAAATAGTCATGTCTGGGTAGATACAGCCAACTGAGCACCCACATTTGATAGCCATTTAGAAGCTGAATTGAATTAACAACCGACATAATTAGGAAGTAGCAACAGAACCAGCCGTCAGCCAAGTAGTGACAATACTGACACTACAGCAAGTCCTAGTATCCAGGTTTCAGTTGTAGAGCTGTAGAAATAGGAAACAGTGTCAACTCTACACCAGGGCTCTTACTTTGATAATGGAGTGACTGTTAAACTGAAGCCTACAGAGTACAAGAAATGTTAATAGCTGTTAAAGCTTGAATCCAAACATGAAAGGTCTTGAAAAGGCCAAGGTACATTCCTGTGCACCACCGTTAGCTAAGTGCTAACTTACTAATCGAGTGCCAGCTGCTAGCATTTACATTCCTGGCCTTTTACACAGGTAGGCCAAGTTAATGGCCAGAGATTACTATTGGTACTATGGCGTAAGGTGCATGCATACCCTGTGCGGCCTCATGGAGGCTACCCACCGCTGTGTACCACCCACTCAAGAATTAGAATTATTGTAGAGGTGGTTACTCATTTGGACCTAGCATTGTACCGTGCAACCCATGGACAGTATCTGCATAGATTTCACATTTATTGCTTGAATCTGCTTGTTATGCCAATAAAATATTAATGTAGGTTTATTGTTGGGAAACAACGTTCATAAACCTGAGCAAGATGAAATACTGTTGACTCATCATGTAACGTTGTGCTGTGATGTTAATGCCACAACGTACATACCATCCTAGCCTGCGTCTTCAGTGTCTCTGTCTGTGTTTGTGCGTGCAGGAGTGTGTGAATGAGGAGTCGGACTCTCCTAAGCGGAATATACGGGACAGTGGTTACATAGATAATTGGGAATCGGAGCGTTCTGATTCGCTGTCGCCTCCAAGGCACGGCCGAGACGACTCTTTCGACAGCCTGGACTCTTACGGGTCACGATCACAACAGACACCTTCCCCTGACACTGTCCTCCGTGGCAACAGTGACGGTAAGTTCTTTATCTCTCGCTTCATCTCCATCACTTCGGTTCAGCTCATTGGAAGGTTCAGGCCTGACTGTGTCACATACTATATCGTCATAGCGATAGGAACATACGCTAGGGTGTTTTAAGAACTGCAGGCTGGAGCTTTTAGCTTATTTAGTTCATTCAGTGTATGAATATATAATGGAACATATGAATATGTTGTCCTACATCTATGATGGAAATCTCTCTAGGAGGCTAAATGAAATGATTTATGTGGAAACCGCATTACAAAAATATTAAATAAAGCATACCCAGGTATCCAGTGACCATGTATCAGTCCAGAGGTTTAATAACCACTTTTGACTTACCCTTGGACCACCCAGATTACTGTCCTGCATACAAGATCTGAATAGTTTTTTAATGCCCTTAAATGAATGGTAATGTCTAATATAAAAATGATTTTGTTGAAGATGTTGTGATCTGCTGAACTGATTTACCAAGGATTTACCAATGTCCATTTTGGAATTTTGTCTACCACTACCTTATAATGTTATTCCAGTTTATGTGTGCGATTATGAACATTAATGTAGTTACAAATGCTTAATGTTACGAACATTATGAATGCCTTATAGATCTTTATGAATGCACTTAAAAGGCGTATATATATGATTATATGATGATATGTTATATATATATATATATTATATATTATATATATATATATATAATCATATAATCATATATAATGTTATATGTATATATAACCTAAAAATGAGCATAACTGTTTCCTATACATGATTTGACCAATGGTGCACAAACTTTTGCATACAGCATCCCACGTTTATACATCCTTGCCACATCACTGAGCAAATGACTTCCAACAAAGACTTCTTCAAAGCTGAAACTAATCTACTGTAGTTTCCATAGAAACATACGTTTTTTTCTGTATTCTCATTTTCATATTCCTCTTTTCATATTCAGTACTTTCTGCATGTCAGTCCTGTATAGCTAATGATTTTGTGATACCTAGTTTGCTCAACTCCACCTAGTCAGCCTGCAGCTGTTCAGCATCACCCAGTCAAGATGAAGTCACGTTAAGTCTGTTTGGTCTGAATGAGGCACACACAGGCAGCCGCTCCAAACAGATTACAGGTGTTGGGACTTAACTGTTAAGAAATCAAAGCAGTAATTATTAGCATAATTTCTCTGGCTCATGGTTTATGTCTTCACATCCCTATACAGACACTCACTGAGGTCAGACTTCATATCCTAATGACCTGTCCAGTGCATATTCAGGCTAGAACAGCTGCCCGTACACACACACACACACACACACACACACACATACACACACACACACACACACACACACACACACACACAGTTGCACCTCACATAAGTGACTAGCATAAACACACCCTCATGAGACGCACAGGGCAGCTGTAAGCTCTACACTCCACAGCTGTTTAAATGAGGATATATCCCAGAGTGAGTAAGGTTCACATGGGGATCACAATCAGAGACTGATCACATCATCCAGGAACACACAACAATAATGCTATTAGATATTACAAATTCAGAAATTGCATTGTTAGCCTTTAGGGAACCCATTTCTGCCGCTAGAAGAAAAATAAAAGTCATACAGCGTCTCATAATTCTGACTTAGTATCTCAAATAATTATACCTTAGCACCCCAAATAATTCTGACTTGGTATCTCATATTTACGACCTACTATCTCATAATTATGAATTTGTATTTCATTATTATAACTTAGTATCTCATATTTATGACCTACTGTCTCATAATTATGAATTTGTATTTCATTATTATAACTTAGTATCTCATATTTATGACCTACTGTCTCATAATTATGCCTTAGCTCGTCTTGTCTCGGACTAATTTCACCACAGATGGTTTATCAGTTAAGTAGTTTAAGTAGTTAAACCACGTCTGTTTACATTTGCTATTAAGAAAATTAGATATCATACACAATATATACATTATCATGGCACATTAAACATAGATATACAACATAATTTAGCTTAAAATGCCATAAATTTAGCTTAACATACCATGAATGTGGCTTATTTATATAACGAGGGGAGAGGGGAACAGCAGTGTACTGAAAAATCATTACGGCGGTCTTTAAATTCTTTGAAAATGAAATATTAAAATAGAAAAAGCTATTTAATAATAAAGTATTAAAGTATTGGCCAGCTTCTTTTTGACCTTTCCGGTCCACCTTAGGTAAGGCAGCAGTTACCGTAAGTCTCTTAACTGTTCCTAGCCAGTCAGGGTTTGATATAAGTTAACTAGGTGACTTCATACCCCATCAGAACTCCATCAGATGCTCCATGTGTAAGTGGTTGCACACAGACGTTGGTAGTGACTAGTTCAATCTACTAGTGTAGTTAGTGGGTTGTTTTGTTTTTTTCGCTAACTTAAGGTACTATACCTTAACCCGAGTTCAGCCCCCCCTTACCTACTTCCTAAACATCACCTACCTCTGAATAAACATAGCAGAAGTCAGTTTGTTTGAGCATCTATCACATCAGTGAAAAGTAGTAACTAGTGGTTAATGGCTGATTCTGCATTTGTAGGCTGTTACAGTCTACTCTAGGACTATTGGCGCTATTAATGAATATGAGCTAAAATAAAACATGAAAAGAACCGCACATGGGTGATCGTTTACTGCCAAAAATATTTTTCAAACATAAATAACACACTAGCACTCCAAAATAATAGCAAAGCATATTGGCACCCCATTCCGGTAATGCGTAGAGCATCCTCTGACAAGAACGTCAGCACTCAGCCTACGTCCTCAGTGTTTAACATGGTTGGAAAACACTTGCTCACAACACCCATGCAGAACATTAGCAGCTGATTGAGATTCTGGGGTTTTCTATTGTGACCTACCCTCTTCGGTTGAGACCACAGCCCCCATACGAGGGTCATTGCAGAACCTTGATGTTGATGCGATAAACCTTGCATCAATTTTACCGTGTGCTTTGGGTCATGGTCATGTAGAGCCATGTAGGGCCCAGGTTTAGCCTTCTGGTAGAGCCAACCAAATTTTCAGCTATGATGTTCTGGTACTGAGTGGAAGTCCTTATGCCACTGACCTTAACAAGAGCCCTGAGACCACAAGCAGCAAAACAGCCCCAATGCATTGAAGAGCCAGCTCTATATTTTGCCAGGTGCTGTTCGTTTTACTCTGTACTCTAATTTCACCAGCTCCGATGCTGGTGTGCACGGCCATGAAGCTCCTGGTCGTGGAGGTGGCATCTTACAGTTGATTGTGAAGCAGTGAAACCCCAATATGCATCTAAGCTTTGCAGTAGTGAAACTGATGTTTGGCCTTCCGCACTGTGCATGCGGTCAATGTGCAGATACGCCCCCCGACCCTGGCCACTGTTCCACGCCTTCTTTACAGGCCCTGGCTGTGCTTACTGGTAGTGCTTAATCTGGTGACCTATTTTTTGTAGCTGTGTCCCCAATCTATGCCGCTCAATAGAGCTCTGGGGTTTTACCCATGTTGATGAATGACAAGGGGGCTGTATTGGTGTGTTACCTCATATATACACAGCTCTGGAAAAATGTAGAGACCACCTGAAAATGATCAGTGTCTCTAGCTGTACAGGTTCTGGGTTTGTGTTGGACCAAAATTCCTCAGTTCTGTTTTATTCTACACATTACTGGAAGCATATCTCCCAAACTCCAGATCAGATATTGTATTAGATCTGTTTATTTAGAAAATCACTAATGACCTCCAGAAGCCTGTTTTTAGAACCATGCTCACTGTGCATTTTCCACCAGCCAACACTCGCCAGTCTCTCTGTAGGTCACTTGAGGTCATCTCACGGTGGTTAAGGGACACTGGAATGAGGTGGCGCTCATCACGGTCAGTAGAGAGTGGGTTTGGCCCTCTGCCAGTCTGTAGCTGTGTTGTCCTGTGTGTTTGCTGCTTGACCTTGCTCTTACGAACCAGACGCTCACTGTATCTGCCAGTAAAGCTAGAACCCAACCCTCTGTTCCTCACTAAGAACCTGCTGTACATGTGGAGATGCAGAGCTGTATAAACCCCAGTGAAACAGGAAACGATCTTAGACAACAATGAAGGGTACCCAACAATGAATATCAAGATACCCAACGAAAACGACTTTGCCATGTACGCTTTTGACAGAATGAACTATACCAAAGACACTACGACACTCACCTGTCTTGAGGGGTGCCAACATTTCCAGAGCTGGCTGTGTGTAGGAAAGTCTTTGTTGTATTTCAGTGTGGCTTTAGACGGCTGTACTTCAGGACTAAAATCAGGCCCTGTCCTCATCCAGCTGACACTGGCCCACTGTGCTCACTGGTGCATACATTAGTCGACCGGTCTAATATGCAACCCGTAGGCTACAGCCCCACACCCGGTCATATCAGCACACACAAGCTGATGTTAATCACTCGTATCAGGTCCCTAAGGCAGTCAGAATGGAGGTCAGAAGCCAAAGCCTCGCCTGATTGCACCAGCCTCCATTATTTATGTGTGTTATTGTGCGTGTGTATGAAGTGTGGATGAACAGCGGCATTGTTCTCTGTTGGTTAAATACGAGTCCCCCTGCTGGCCATGCTGAGAAAATGCATTTTAGGAATATGAACAATGGGCTAGTTGCCGTTATGACTGATGTGTCCCTCAACGTCTTCCCAAACTAAACGCTTCAATCAGCTGTTTAACCTGAACCCGTTTAACCAGGATATCACCCTTTTATATCACTTTATCAAAAAGAAAAATACTGTTGAAAAACAGTATCAGCACTTGTTTCACAGTGTCATTATCAAATCATGAACAATTTAAATAGAGCCAAAATAATCACAAGCTCCCAACAAATTAATTTAATACAATTTATAAATAATACATAAATAAACTAATAAATTGGTTTGTAATAAACCAATTAATGTACAAACTTCGGAACAACTCACAACACACAACAGCAACACACAAACTAACATAAGGAAGGAGAGCAAGGCCAGAGTCATGAAACGAGCCAGAGGTCAGAACCAGGAGAGGAAGTCAGTGGGGCTCTTCGTTAGCCGCGCTGACTTCCTTTCTGGTTCTGACCTCTGACTCGTGAAGGGAGGCGACTGAGAGAATAGTCAAAAGGACAATTGGGGATCAATAAGCCAGGAGATCGAAAGTCAGAGAGCAAAGGGGTCGAAACCAGAGTACACCAACAAGGTGGGAACGCTCAGGATTGCAAACAAGAGGGGTTTGGCAAAACTTTGCAATGGGTGTGTGTGAATGTGCTTAAATGCAAACTGGTGATGACTGGAGTCAGCTGGAGCTAGAAGTCAGGAGAACTAGAGGGCCATAAGAGAAAGTTGTCATCATTATCAGTGCAAAGTCTATCATGGTATGGGGATTGGGATATTCTATTGGTGCACTGGTATGTACCATGCCCACACCAAGTTCCATTTTGCATGTGTTAGAACATGCAGAGAGTGGAGGTGCTAGATTGGCCCTCCTGCAGTCTCCAATAAGAGCATGTGTTACTAAGCTCAAATCAGGCCCTCAGGCTCTGTACAGGTGCAAAGCTGACGTCTTGTTCAACTGAAGAATAACAAAAGCTTTTAAAACTGAATCAGTTTGTGTCTGAAAAATCAGTAAGTGCCATCAATGTAAAGGTGACGTGACACAGAGGTTAACATGCTCCTGTCCCAGCAATTTTGGAAATGTGTTGCAGACATCAAATTTTTAAAAACTTACTATGTTTTTGTACCTGAAACATAATTTAATCTTTATGTCCTTAGTAATCTCTGTTTTCTGCTTTTTAGCATTGCGCCTATTGCATATAAATTTTTTGGAACTGGGGTTATAAATGAAAAATAACAGACTCTTTGCACCATTTGTCTTTTAGGTAATCAGTCCATTTTTCAGTCTTAGTTTTAACTGGTATAGAATCAAAACAATAGATTTTCAGAACGTCAAAAATTCCTAAGCAATATGCAAATGAAACCTGTTGATGAAATCTGCTGTACAGTAGAGGATAACATGGACAAGCTTGTCGATCAAACAAACCACTGAATGTAAACAGTGTTACACACACATGCTGGTTACATGCTGGTCCACTACCTGGAATGCTTAGCATGATGCCAGTCAATACACACACATCTGATGGCTAACAGAACAGAATAGCGGGTGTGATTGGACACGACCAAATCTGGGGGTAATGCCGATAATGTGCCGGTTCTAGGTTGTGAAAGACAGCCCCTAGTTTATTTTGGTTGGTCTCTTTTTCAGACTCAGAGGGTGACGGTGGTCCTCGGAGGTTGCCGGACGTACGCAAAGACGACATGTCTGCTCGTCGGGTCTCCTACAAGGAGCCTCGTGCTGCGCTGCCCTTTAACCAGTATCTTCCCAACAAGAGCAACCAAACCAACTACATCCCTGCTCCATTGAGGAAGAGGAGGAGCGAGCGGGAGGAGGAGCGGAGGAGTGCCAGCAACGCTACCTCTCCGATCGGAGGGGAAAGACCACTCAGGTACTGTTAAATGAGATAGACAGTGAGATGTTAACTACTATGTTGGCAACGGCCTATCTAGAATGGCCACTTTCAAAAGGAGGAGGTGGGGGGGGGGGGGGGTCGGGCACGATATTCAAATCATAACATAACTTGTATAACACATACATGGTGCTTTACTCACCTCATTAGGTGGAGTGGATGGTATTCGTGAGTCAGACGGGAGCTTACTAATTGACTAGCATATAAAGGGCTGGTCTGCGGTTAGCTGGTTGATGGGTCACAAAGTCACATGATCTTGTTAAACCAATGAAATGCAAGGCATGCCTTTTGACACGGATGTGAGCCAATGGCACATGTAATGTATCAATATAGCGAGAGAGCATTTCAAATAGTTCACCCGGAAAGGAAAACTAATAGGCGTCTGTCCAGATATTGTGTCGGACGGAGGACTGGGAGTTGAAAAAACTGTCTGGCCTCAAACTGGACGTGTGGCCACCCTAAGTTTATCCCAGTTCAGTTTCCAAGTCAGTTCCACTTAATTCACTTCACTACTACAACAGATTACTACAACAGATGCTGAACGACCTCATAACGAAGCACTGTTGCTGCTATTACCCGTCCATGTCGTTTAGATTACTCTGTTTACTGGAAAATGAGTGGGAAAATTGTCCGATTTTCCCAAATGTAGTCAACCAATCAGACATGATTAAAGTCTGAGCATCACATCTTCAGACTCCAAACATGTCTTGGCTGACTGATAGCACTGGGGGTAAGAAGTGAACTGTGTAAATTGAGGTTTCTCACCAAACTGTTTCTTCACAAGGTGTCAGACTTCAAAGCATCTGTCTGTGCTGTTTGATTGTACACACATACATACACACACACACACACACACACGCATACTCACACACACACATACACATACACATGCATACTCATACACATACACACACACACACATACAACCACACGCACACTCACACATACATACATACACACACACGCACATGCTCACTTACACACACACACACACACACACACACACACACACACACACACACATACATACACACACACATACACACACATACACACACACACACACACACACACACACACACACACACACACACACACACACACATACACACACACACACATACACACACACTCACACACACATACACACACATACATACACACATACACACACACATACACACACACTCACATACACACACACACATACATACACACATACACACACACATACATACACACACACACACAAACACACACCCTCACATACACACACACATACATACACACACACTCTCACACACACACACACACACACACACACACATACACATACACATACAAACATACATACACACACACACACACACATACATACACACACACACACACACTCACACATACACACACGTGCACACACACACACGCACACACACACACATACGCGCACACACACACACACGCACACATACACACACACACACACTCACACATACGCACACACACACACATACATACACACACACACACACACTCACACATACACACGCACACACACAAACCCTAACATACACATACACACACACACGCACACACACAAACACACACACACACTCCCACACACACACACACTTCCAGCCTTTAATAACCTTCAGTCAGTCTTCCCTGTAAACAACCTCTCTTGCTGTGTGTGCCAGAGAGGAGTGTGCTGGTGTCCCGAGAGAGGGGGGAATCAGCCCCAACACCCAGAAAACTGTCACCTGGACAGTTGCAAAGGGGGCAGAGTCTGAGCTTGGAGAGGAGGAACTAAAGAAGATGAGAAAGCTAGAGAAGGCGGGGATTAAAGTTTTGCCTGCTACTGTGCGATATAGCAGGTCAGCAGAATGCCATAGTTAGCGTGTGCATACAGTGGGAGTTCACTCACCATAGAGAGTGCATGAATGTGTGTCTGCATCTTACTCATATGGGTCTGTGTGCGGATGTTAGCTGACCAGTGTAAAGTGTGTGTGAGGGTCCAAAACATGGAATCTACAACAATGCATGGGATACATACATAGAACACTGACAACATATGATGACAGGGAGGCTACAGGCACTGATATGTCTGGCCTTAGTAGGCTTCCTGTGGGATCTGATCATAAGTGAACAGAGCTAAGTACAGGTGTTAATGAGGTGCAGCGCATGTTGACGACTCATTGTGATCTGGCCACCCCCTTGGAGGGGGTTAGGGAGCATCCTAAGGCATCCCTGCCCATTATGTACTGTCGTTGTCTGCAGTGCGTAACTTTCATCATTCCAGTCCTGTTGGTTTATTAGGAGCTCAAGAAGTCCTAAGCTATGTGTCTCACTTTGTGATCGTTCCTTATGAGACAAGTGGGCGGGGCTAAGAAACAATTTACTAACAATGGCGAGGGGACAGAAAGTGGGCTAAGGGTGTTGTGTCATTCTTATATGGCTCTGTAAACATATAAAGGTCATATAGAGGATGCATAGGGTGGCCTGCCTACGTACAAGTGCTATATCTGAATGCCTGCCTGACATTTTATTTGAACCTTGCTGTGTGCCTATTTTGTTGCTTGGAGTGATACTTCTCTCAGGTTGGTTGAAATGACCTTACCTCGAACCTAATCCTTAGTCAAAGAGTGGTGAAAAGTGCATTGGGTGCAAGTCATGGGTTTGAAACACTAACGCTCATCTGCACGTCCGACGTTTGATGCACCTTCAAGTTCTCACTGTCATGGCCACCTTCCCCCTCCAGTCCCAAGGTGACTGTTGCTGAGCCTGAACAGCCCAAGTCCCCATCACCGGACATCATCCTTCGTCGTGACAATGACTTCCTCCGGGCGGAGCACCCACATGATTGGGAAGCCAACGAGGAAGATGAGGATGAAGATGCAGAAAGGAGAGTCCCGGACGTTCAGAAGGACGATCTGGCGTCCCGAAGAGCGCGCATGAACCAATCGAGAACCAACGTGACTCATCAGTTTCTGCCGGTGGGGTGCAGCATGAAGGACCGCGAGCGCTGGGAGGGGATCCGGCTGGCATCCCAGCATGCAGTGCTGGAGAGAATGGAGAAAATGGAGCAGGAAAAGAGGAGGTGTGTGGGAATTCGTGAAGGTGTTGGTGGGCCTGTTATACAAAATGGGGGGGGGGGGTCAGTAATACAAGCCATACATGCCTTTAATGTAATGAGCGTTCCTAAAACTAGCCAGCAAGTTCCTAAGAGAACAAAGTTCATTCATTCATTCATTCATTTATTCGATCATTCATTCATTCATTCCTGTTTTCTTCTCTTTCTCCTGTCTGTATGCAATGGCAATGTGTGTCCTTGGTGGTGGTGTGTTTGGGGGCTACGTGTGTGCTCCGGGGATCTGTGGGGTTGTGTTTTTTTTTTTTATGGCATTGCTATACTATAGCGAGGTTGACTCCGCCTCTACTGAAGTGTCAATCATTACCCGTAAGGACAACCCCTTTCTCAATCCTCGTGGGAAAAAGAAGGGGAATGAGGAGGAGAGCGATGAGGAGAGAGGAGGGCGAGTGGTGGTGCCAAACCCTTATAAGGATGACCTGGCCAGGAGAAGAGGTCAAAGTGGCACCACAGCACAAAGAGACCCCCGTCAGTCACTAGTTCAGGCGGCCATCACTCAGTCTGACCTCGAGAAGTGGCAGAGGCTCTCGATGAACACCGAAGACAGGTGCCTCGAAATAAGCAAGCACTTCTCTCGCAGCAAGCCAACTCTCAACTCTCATTCTCAAAGTCAAAGGGCCCAAATAATGCAAATCAGGACTGTCTGTAATTCAGCATTAAGCTCAAGCTTAGTTTTAGAGTCTAGAGGACTTTCGCACTTTGTCCTCATGGCATATGCATTGGTGGAAGTTTCTTACATAAAGTGCAAAATACTAGGAGGAGCCTATTCCAATCAACAACATGGTCCTAATAACCAATTCTGTAAAAACACTGTGTGCTGTTTCCATAAAAAGCTATTCCATATTTGCCTAAAATTGTTCATAGAAAAAACACTTGTTGGCCAGGCATTCCACATCATTCTCAACTAAATGAAGGAAAGGAAAACCAAAGCAAGCAGCTATAAGCATTTATCTGACGCTCTTATCCAGAGCAACTTACAAGGGTATTCATATTACAGATATATTACAGGCCAATGTAGTGTTAGGAGTCTTGCCCAAGGACTCTTATTGGTGTAGCACAGCGTAGTCAACCAGACTGGGATTCAAAGTCTCAGTGGGGGGATCTCAGTAATCCCAGTCTCAATATCAGTGGTGTTATCCACTGCGCTACCCCAACCACATATGCCTTCAAATCTTAAGAGAATCCAAGCTCGACAATAATATTATCGTCTGTTAGCATCTCAGGTGGATACCAGTTGGTTGCTAACTCCAAACTAACAATGATTCCCTTGAAATTAGCATATTAGCATATATTCGACCTTCTAGCAATTTCACCGTGACCTTTTCAGTAGAAAGGCTGCAGTACTTGTATCAGTACCTACTTAGCTAAGCCCAGCACTATCTTCACTCTGGATAAGAGTGATGCAAAGTACACTTTGAGGGGCCAGAGCATCCTGGCAATCAGATTGGAACTGCATTTCAAGCCATCTTCAAACCAGCCAACCAACAAATCTGATTTGGGCTGGCAGTCGGAACAAGGCATTGAATTCCAAGAATGAAAACAATACCTGGAAATTTATGATTGTAAATTAATTCAAGCTATATGAATGAATTCAGACTATCTGTGCTACATACAACTAAGAGCTCAACATCATGCAACTCCCAAACATCCAGGATGTGCTCGGTGACAGTTAAACAGGGATTTTACAATATGACGCGGTTGCCAAATATTCTCGGCAAAGAACTCGAGTTCAGCTTAAACAGCCAGCCAAAGTGCAAAATGTGTATCACCGCTGTCCAAAGAAACACGGGTATCTCCAAAATGGCAACTTTACTGCAGAGGCCAAAAACCTTATTCAATTTGAATGAAAGTCAATGGAACCAGACGTCTTTCCAAGCAGTTTTGGGCCATTTCTGTTGGTCCATTCTTCATAAAATTTCCACACAGTGTGAACAGCAGCTCATGTGAGCAAATAAGGCATTAAAATAAAAATCAGCAAAAATGGAGATACATGTTTTTCTTTGGACAGCGATGATCTGCTACATGTGTGATAATTACACATAAGTACGTTTTAGCTCGATAGTACTCTAGTGTAATTAACTAGTGTAGTTTACTAAGAAGTATATTTGAATGTACTGGACTTTAATATGTACTTAAGTATCTCTAAATGAATCTAAGTACTGTAAGTCCTATTGACGTATATATGTAATAGCGCTATTGATTATATTGAGCATACTAATTTCATAGTTAGTATATAAAATATGTATAGTATATAGTATATAAAATCTGGTATCTACAAAGGTGTCAAAATTTGCATCAAAAATTATTATACCACATTTCTGCATTGGGTTCCTAGACATAGTAGCTCATTTGAAATCCATAACACATCAATAGCACCTCTCCATTTTGTTGTTCTCCAGCGAGGCCTCTCCTGCTGAGCCGCCCATCATAGCTCGCAAAGACAAGCCCTCCCTGACCCCTGAGAAAGTGAGGGCGAGAGATGATGAGAAGGAGCATGGCGATGAGGTAGAGGCAGAGGGAGGAGGGAGGGCGGCGGTCCCTAATGTACAGAAAGATGACCTGGCTAAGAGGCGTGGCCAAACTGGGGCCACCCCACAGCGGGACCCTCGGAAGGCCCTGGTTCAGACTCCCATCACCCAGTCAGACTTGGAGAAGTGGCAGAGGCTCAAGATGAGCACAGAGAACAGGTGCCTGACTATGGACCTTGACCGCTGACTGACTGCAGAGCTGACCTGACGGTGAAACACTGTATTAGAGCAGGGTTACAATGTCAGTGCTGTCACTGGACAAAACGCTCTAGTGTGTTGTGCTCCTGTAACGCCCTGTAGGTGCAGTTAGTATACTGTCTCTTTAAGAGCCCCGTGAGCGGTGCGCGCAGGCGTAGAGGTAGAGCGCGGGAAGAACGGTGCGCGCAGGCGTAGAGGTAGAGCGCGGGAAAAACGGTGCGCGCAGGCGTAGAGGTAGAGCGCGGGAAGAACGGTGCGCGCAGGCGTAGAGGTAGAGCGCGGGAAGAACGGTGTGTGTGAGGTGTCGAACTAGACTTCTGGACGTAGCTGTTTTGTTTTGGTCTGCTGTTTGAGTTTTACCCGTCCATGTTTGAACGGGCAAGGGACGCTAAGAGACGTGCCTGTGTCAGTCTCCTTGCTAAATAAACGAGCAAGTGGAATACCGCGAGTGTCTGCTCCATTTTGCTTCGTGCTTCACCTGCCTCTAAAGCTCACCATCCGGGCTGGAGCTGGAAGTTCTACCCACTCTGGCTTCAAAGCGTTACACTCCATAATGGCCCTGTTTGAGTGGGATGAATCTTACATGTGGACGTGCCGTGAGCTCTGTGATCTTAATGCAGTATGAATCTGCCATGCCTGTCGGTTTTTCCCAGTGTTCGAAATCATAATTCCAAATTGAATTCCCTTCTATAATTCACCAAGCTGCCTTGGAAATAACAGTCCTGCTGAAATCGACATCTCAGTAATGTAATAACCAAACCAGCTAATAGGAAAAGCATAAGGCTCGAGGTGGTTTCCTAATCTCCAGTCTCTTGATTGAATTTTCCTGCTCTTCCGAGGGACTACTACAGCATCTAAGGAGAACCAATACTCTGAAACAAGACCCAGATAAATAAGTCGACTTCAGCTGTGTAGGAAATGGTGCCTCCATTTATTTTCATTTTTTGTGACCTTAAGACGAATCTAGCAATTAAAATGGAGCTCGATTTGATCCAGGTCCTTGATTTTTCCAGGACTATTGAAATCCACAGTATTTTTTTGGTGATGTTGGAATTTTATAGGCAGCATGTAAGTGAAATGAACCCACTGTGCCAGCCCAATGTTAGCCTATATGCCATTTATATATACAGTATGCTTATATATACACTCATCATTAAAAGAATAGCTGCACCCAGAGGGAAGTGTCGGATTTCAGTGCTGTTGGGAAGGAAGATAAAGGTTACCAGGAACAATAAATGATGATACGTTTAGACTGATATGATCAATATTTATTGAGCCACACATACAGAAGTAGAATGCAACATGCCAGACATGGAGTTGTGGAGGTTCCTAATGGTGTCCTGTGAAAGTCCATCCCATGCAGCTTAAATATTCTCACATAGTTCCTGCAGACTGTGCGGTACGGGTGGAGGTGGAGTGACACCAGGCCTTCTGGACGACTTGTGACCACAAATTATTCATCTTGATGCTGACCACGGTGCTTCCACACACTGATTCGTTGGTTGTCTTCACCAACACAAAAGCAGGACTCATCATTTAAGATGACCGGCCGCCATACTGAGTCACCCCATGACAATTTGGCACGACTCCATTGCAGGAGATGTTGACATGGTGTTATCTGCATCCTGCGTTGTACACCCTTCTGCCAATGGTGCTGGCACTAACAGGATTACTCAGTCACTCAGTCACGAGTCAGTCAGTCAGGTACAGCGATAAAGCCAGAGTGTGAAACTTGAATCATTTGCTTATCTTACAGTGTCAAACTTACCCACCAAGTTTCATTCCTGTTGGTTAATTCCTTCTGGGTCCACATATTTTCTGATGACGAGTGTAAATAGTTAAGTTGCCTAAATACTGTATTATGCAGGTGACAGTGCAGTGTCGTGTCCAGCTAGTGTTCAGAAAGCCTGTCCTGTTAGTGGCTCAGTGTGCAATATTGTCCCAGCCATAGAAGAGATGCGGTACCATGTGACTGCTGGTGGTACAAATGACCTTCTGTACCGTTCCTTATAGTAACAGTAGAGCTGAGTGAGGCTGTTTAGCCACACAACTTGTAGGTATTGTTCAGCAATGTGGCTCCTGTCGCATAACACTAAGATAAACATTGAAGTGATGATATTTTGATCTGGGTTGTTTGGAGTTATTTGATAAATTACAGAGATCATTTACCTCCGTATTCCTAAAATATTAGAGGTGTGATGAGCTTTATCTGTCTACTGTGAGGCCATACCTCCATCACCATAAGGAGCTTTATAAGGAGTAACTAAAATATATGTATTTTAATTGTTTTATGGCTTTTGTAGAAAAAGCTGTTCAGAGATTGTGATTTTTTATTTACCTCATGTTATCTATTTATCTCTTTGTGTGCTGCTACTGCCAGTTACAGTTTCTTCTCCCTGTCCAGTTTCATGAATAGATACCCACTTCAGTGGAGCAGGTTTAAGTCAGCTTGGTTACAGGCTAGCTGCCAACATACCCCTGGTTTGAATGGTGTGGAAGTTGCTCATGGAGCTTTGCGCTGTGTAGCTGTTGTGTAAATGTTGTACAGTCTCGCAGGCAGCAGTGAATCTGCTCTGCTGAACGTGTATAGTTCAGCAGATATGAGAGAGATGCCTTTAGCTAGATTAAACCACCATCCAAAAAGAATGTGCCAGTGTGTGTCTGTGAGCACAGAAAGGTCATGTTTAACAAGACGAGCCCGGCTAGAGGCAAGACTAAAGAAAGAACAACAGAGAGAGAAAGATAGAGAGGCTTTGGCTGGCATCTGTAGGGCTTTTGTATTGGTTTCAAGCATTACATCACTAGTGTGGTGCCTCCGCTGGAGAAAACTTTTCTGTATGACAGACAGACTATTCAGTATGACAGACAGACTGTTCATTATGACAGATAGATTATTCAGTATGACAGACAGACTGTTCACTATGACAGATAGACTATTCAGTATGACAGACAGACTGTTCATTATGACAGATAGACTATTCCGTATGATGGACAGACTGTTCATTATGACAGATAGACTATTCTGTATGATGGACAGACTGTTCATTATGACAGATAGACTATTCCATATGACAGACAGACTGTTCATTATGACAGATAGACTATTCCGTATGATGGACAGACTGTTCATTATGACAGATAGACTTTTCCATATAACAGACAGACTGTTCATTATGACATATAGACTATTCCGTATGATAGACAGACTGTTCATTATGACAGATAGACTATTCCGTATGATTGACAGACTGTTCATTATGACAGATAGACTATTCCATATGATAGACAGACTGTTCATTATGACAGATAGACTATTCCATATGACAGACAGACTGTTCATTATGACAGATAGACTATTCAGTGTGATAGACAGACTGTTCATTATGACAGACAGACTATTCCGTATGATTGACAGACTGTTCATTATGACAGATAGACTATTCAGTATGATTGACAGACTGTTTATTATGACAGATAGACTATTCTGTATGACAGACAGACTATTCCGTATGATTGACAGACTGTTCATTATGACAGATAGACTATTCCGTATGACAGACAGACTGTTCATTATGACATATAGACTATTCCGTATGATAGACAGACTATTCAGTGTGATAGACAGACTGTTCATTATGACAGATAAACTATTCCGTATGATAGACAGACTGTTCATTATGACAGATAGACTATTCAGTATGATTGACAGACTGTTTATTATGACAGATAGACTATTCTGTATGATAGATAGACTATTCAGTATGATTGACAGACTGTTCCCTATGACAGATAGACTATTCCGTATGATAGACTGTTCATTATGACAGATAGACTATTCCGTATGACAGACAGACTGTTCATTATGACAGATAAACTATTCCGTATGATAGACAGACTGTTCATTATGACAGATAGACTATCCCGTTTGATAGACAGACTGTTCATTATGACAGAAAGACTATTCCGTGTAATAGACAGACTGTTCATTATGACAGATAGACGATTCAGTATGACAGATTATTCTGTACAACAGACAGACTGTTCAGTACGACAGGCAGACTATACAGTGCAACAGACTATTCTCTATAGACAGAATACCCTGTAAGACAGACTATTCAGAATATAACACAGAGACCACTGAGTACAACAGACAGACTATTTAGTATAACAGACAGACTACTGAGTACAACAGAGACTATTTGGTACGACAGATAGACTGTTCAGTATATTTCGTACAGCGGACAGACTGTTTTTCCATTTTCTGCATACTAGTCTTTTTAGCACCTGACCGTGTGTTTTGTCTTGCCTCTCCTTGTACGTGTGTATCTGGGCCTGTACTGCGCGCACATGGCGTGTGTGTGTGTGTGATACGTGTGTATCATGTGTTTGTGTGTGTGTTCAGTGACTCGCCCCCCGCTCCTCTGTGTCAGGCCTGTGTTGAGAAAGGCTCCATCCTTGCCGCCTCCACGGGAAAAGTTGCCAGGGGCGACCTGGCTGCTGGCCAAGGGCGTTCCCACGGCGACCGGCGGCGTTTTGTGACGTTCGGGGGGGTGACTGAAGTGGAGAGTGTTTCCTGGAAAGAGGGAGAGGAGGATGAGGAGGAGGACGAGGAGAGGAGGAGAGAGAGAAAGAGAGATGAGTCAGAGACACTTCGACGCCTCCTCTCCACAGCAACTGTTGCCATGCCCTCCATTGGGGCGAGCTCAGGGCCAACAGCAGAGAGGGCGGTGGGCAGGTAGGGAGAGTAAGAGTAGGGGACACATGCTAAACACAACCACACAAACACATACAGAGCGCACACACATAATCGCTTTGCCTGCTGAATGGCCTGGTTCTCCTCTCCCCTCCAGTGGTGGCAGTGATTTGGAGCTGGCAGGCTTGTCTCACTAACTCTCTCTAGAGGTCTGCACGGGAATGAACCAGCAACTTTGAGAGGCGAAGAAAACTTGGGCCTGACTTGAGCTGCACCCGCTCGCATGCACTAACATGATGGATTATCGGAGATGGTTTGTTCAGGAGGAATTTGAAACACAGCTAAAGACTATACTAGAGTGAAGGAGAATGCACGAGAAGCAGGTTACTGTGCAAAAGACCACCCTTCATTTATTGACAGTTAAAACCTATAAATAGATCTTTCATTATTTTCAGGAGACTCGGGAGGGACGTTTTCCTACACCTCTGAGGTTCATGCTTCTTTCCATGAACATCAGCAGGTTTTGCAGATTTTCACTTACTCTTTTTCCCCCTCTCTTTCAAATATGAAACCTGTCTGTACTGTTGTTGCCCTAGTGGTGTTGTTGTCATCTGTTGTTGTCATCTGATGGTGACAGGTTCTACCAGGTCTTGCACAGTCTCACTCTTCTATCTTACATCTAATCTCATGACTATATATCTCCTGGACAATTAATACTTTGTACTTAATGGCCATTTTGACAGAAAGTCTAATAAATGAAAGATGGTCTTTAATTGGCACAGTGCTGTATGCAGGCATACTGCTAATTCAAATAAACATAAAAACAACATTTAGAAACTGTGCATTAGTAAACAAACCCAAGCCTGATGCATGTCAAAAACCAATTCCAGAACGGCCCTAATACTGATTTGGGCTTTATTGGGCTCAGCCTGGCTGGTAGACCTCTAACTGACATACAAGCTTATTGAACAGCCTAAATTAATTGTTGTTGCTGTTGTAAGGTGGCAATGCAGGGATCAGGTTCATCTGCTCCCTGCCTGGGAAGAACAGTTGGGCCAAATAGTCAGCAAGTTAGTTTACTGAAAAGACTTAAAGGGAGAGTTAAAAGGAACCTTTGAGTCATTTAGACCATGATGGTAGGTGGGTGATGGTAAAATAGTGGTACATCTAAAGAAGGAAAGTTTTCTTTGGTCACGGTTTTGCCTCAGAACACCATACATACTGTATACCTCCCCACTGCTGTAAACTAGGGTAACTCTCCAAACCAATCAGAATGACTTTCCCTTTGACCATTACAGCTATGCCGTAGGACTCATTCTATAGATTCGACCCAAGGCCTATTTCTTATACAGGGAATGATCTATGGGCCGTCCTAATAACATGATCCTTTGCAAATCCAGTAGCTGTAACTATGGGTGTAATATGGGTATGGGGTTAATATGTTAATATGGGTATAGCTACATCACATACTCCATGTCCACCAGTTTTTCAAAATGTGCAAGTAAACAAAGTCACTGTAGATCGATTTGAAAAGCTGTAGTTCCGAATCAAGATCGTTCACAGCTGTGGTGATAGGAACCAGATGTCTGATAAGTTTGCATCCTCCATAAGCAACATCACAGAAAGTGAAACTGATATCACTGTACTACCGGTCGCCTGAGAAATTAGTGTTCAGTAGTTTTTAAAGATTTATAGCGGTGTTCCCATTGTAGATAAACACTCGCCTGGTTTCTAGCACTGCCACTATAAAGAAATTCAAGACAGGAAGTTCCTCTACAATGCATTCTAACTTATCTAACAACATCAAATGCAGAGTTTACATATCAAAGATTGTACTATGCAGAAATGTTGAAAATTGGGATTAGTGGTGCCATGGCAGGGCTGTGCAGGGCTGATGGTGCCCAGGAGCAGAATTTTGCAATACATGAGATTTTCCAGATTACATACTTTGATGAATACTCTGGGGCACACTTGTTCAATTTTTTTTGGACACTACATTAGTTTCATGTAAAAGGAAACCAGATGTTTGACATTTTTGCTATACAAAGCCAACTAATAAATCAATCCAACTTTGCTAACTGGTTTTGGTCATCCTTACAGTGGAAAGCACTGAATATTCAAGCTAAAAAGTAATGTTAGCAAGTTAGCTACCTAGCTAGCTAGACACTGTAACTCTGTATGGGTATGCTGCATGCGTCCTTCAGTTGTATTATGTCTTTAATAAGGAGGTTGAGATATTGCATATCACTAATGCTAGTTAGCCTGTAGATTAGTGTGTTTGTTGAGCACTGTAGGGGTGCATGGTTGTATCATGTGTTTGCATAACGTGTGCTGGGTATAGCAATAAGAGAATACTGAAGGACAAAATGATGAATTATGACTTGCAAGTGGTCTAGTCAAAACGTATTGGCAGGAGGTCAATCCCTTAAAGTACCATAGCCATATATAGTTGTGAGTGTGACAGAATTGGCAGTTAGTGTTCTCCTCCAAGCGTGAACAGCTGTCCAATGAAGTTGAGCTGATGCCATACATGCAGTTACAGGGTTTGAAGCTTTAGGTAGCATTGTGTGTTGGGGACTCTGCAAGTGGGTGGGAATTGACAGTATAGAAGACAAATACCAATAAAATGATGTTTACATTCTGTTCATATCCGCAGTGATAGTATTACTTGGTGCACCTTTAAGAGCTGACGTTGGCACATCTGCGAATACGTTGGCGTAATATCATTGCCTTGCAGTAGAGATGTATGTGCGGCATTATTGGTGATTGTTTGATTATTAAGCTTTTCAACATGGCATTTGATGTGAGTTTGGCTTGTGTGTGCGGATGTAGGAGGGCATCTTTGGATGTGTGTACACGTGTGTACACGCATATGTGTGTTACCTGATCATGCCTACCTATCACTGTAACGTTTTCAGTGCTGCACAAAAGACACATTTATATTATTTCTGGTCCAAAAATTAATGACTTGTAGTGCTGGCCGTTTGGACTGGAAATGAAATAAATGAAAGGTGATCTCTGATATTTGCACTAAATGGCAGATCCGTCAGTTGTGCTTGGCTGAACTGCATCTTGCTTTATACCTGCATCATCATTCCTTGTATTCATTCCTTCTTTTTTGCATTTACCTCTATCAACTCCCACACCTGCACACTCAGTGGAGGTGCGAACGCAGCCCCTGCCCCGACCTCCTCCATCGACTCACTGCAGCCCTTGACCTCTGTCTCAAAATGCACTTCGGCTATGGCCGAGCGAGAGGCCCTGGAGATGAGGCTGGCTGAGAAAGTGAAGGATGAGAGGGAATACGAGGAAGATGAAGAGGAGGAGGATAAGGAGAGGGAACCGGACATAGAGAAAGATGACATGATGGCTCGCCGGACGGGGGCATTACAGAAAGGAAAAAGCGGGATGTCCTACAACCAGTTTCTGCCGCTGCCGGGAACCAGGAGAGACATGGCCGGTTTTGGGCTGAAAGAAAGCTCGCACTTGAGCAGGGGTACAACCAAAGATCCTAATATGATGGAGGGGAACATAAAGACAAAGCGATTTAAGATTGGACAGAGGTGGGCGGAGTGAGAGTTAACGGTGGCCTGACGCTCGATTGTGTTTATTGCATCTAATATGAGTTGGAGTGCGCCGTTATACACTAACACGTGGAGCATGTTTGTAAAAGGGTGGAAAACTGGCTTGTGGGAGCTTTTCTCCAAGGTGTGCTGGAATAGAAGTACAGTGAAGAGCTTGCTTCCCCTTACCCCAAAGCAGTTGATAGTTTACAAGCCAAGTCGTGTTTGGTGTCCAACATTTCCTTCTTTATTCTTAGTACAAAAAACAATAATATAAAATTATGATATGTACTTTTTTGAGCCAAAAATGTTCTGCTGCCTACACTGCCTAGGAGCAGTGTAGTACACTGCGCTAACTAGGACGGTGTAGCACTAACTACTTGGATAGTGGGGCGATGTAGCACTAACTAGGATGGTATTGCACTAACTAGGGCAGTGTAGCACTAACTAGGACAGTGTAGCACTAACTAGGATGGTATTGCACTAACTAGGGCAGTGTAGCACTAACTAGGATGGTATTGCACTAACTAGGGCTGTGTAGCACTAACTAGGATAGTGTAGCACTAACTAGGGTCATGTAGGACTAACTAAGATAGAGTAGCACTAACTAGGGCAGTGTAGCACTAACTAGGATGGTATTGCACTAATTAGGGCGGTGTAGCACGGACTAGGACAGTGTAGCACTAACTAGGATGGTATTACACTAACAAGGATGGTATTGCACTAACTAGGGCTGTGTAGCACTAACTAGGACAGTGTAACACTAACTAGGGTTGTGTAGGACTAACTAGGACTGTGTAAAACTAACTAGAATGGTATTGCACTAACTAGGGCAGTGTACCACCAACTAGGATGGTGTAGCACCAACTAGGATGGTATAGCACTAACTAGGGCAGTGTAGCACTAACTAGGACAGTGTAACACTAACTAGGGTCGTGTAACACTAACTAGGGTCGTGTAACACTAACTAGGACAGTGTAACACTAACTAGGGTTGTGTAGGACTAACTAGGGTTGTGTAGGACTAACTAGGACTGTGTAGCACTAACTAGGATGGTATAGCACTAACTAGGGCTGTGTAGGACTAACTAGGACGGTGTAGCACTAACTAGGATGGTATAGCACTAACTAGGGCAGTTTAGGACTAACTAGGACAGTATAACACTAACTAGGACAGTGTAACACTAACCAGGGTCGTGTAGGACTAACTAGGACTCTGTAGCACTAACTAGGATGGTATAGCACTTACTAGGACAGTGTAACACTAACTAGGGTCATGTAGGACTAACTAGGACTGTGTAACACTAACTAGGACTGTGTAGCACTAACTAGGGTCATGTAGGACTAACTAGGACTGTGTAACACTAACTAGGACTGTGTAGCACTAACTAGGACTGTGTAGCACTAACTAGGACAGTGTAACACTAACTAACTAACTAGGACCAACTGTGTAGCACTAATAGGACTGTGGTAGCCACTAACTAGACAGTGTAACACTAACTAGGGTCATGTAGGACTAACTAGGACTGTGTAGCACTAACTAGGACAGTGTAACACTAACGTATAAACTTTCATTACCCACTACCTACATGAACCTCGTAGCTCTAGTACAAAACTACGGAAGGGAAGGTCAGGACACCAAACAGGGCTTGGCTGGTGAACGTTTTGGGTAGGAGGAAAATCGTGTTCGTTTGGGCCTGCTGCTGTGGTATGTAGACCTCTGCTTATTACTGAACACTCTTTTAACAGAGTTGAACCAGGTAACCAGGAACCAGCAAAGCTGTCGGGATCGGCAGCTGCAGCTGCTCAAAACGAATCAGCCGTGCTCAGTTCAACTTCAGGCCACAGTGATGTTCGCAGTGACAGTTCCAGTTTCCGTGGTGATGATGATGATGATGGACATGGTTATGAAGGTCCCCTTCCTAACCTAGAGAAGGATGACATGCTCGCACGGAGAACAGGAGTGCATCAAAAGCAGAGCGTGAATCCAGCGCAGTCTTTTAATGCGTTTCTGCCTAAACCTGGGGCCGTCAAAAACAAAGCCGCCACTGGTAACGCGCAATACCAGTCCACTGAGAAAGAGAAGAGAAGCACCCAGGACAGGTTAGGCCTTCCGAGAAATGCGGTGCGCATGAACATGTTTGTCCGAAACTTCAGTTTATTGGATGTAATGGTTTTAAATATGCATACTAATAATGTGCTGTGTCTTTGAGATTGAGATTAACATTGTGTGTAATTTATAATAGTTTGGTGAAAACTGAAACCTGATATTCCCTATACAAGTATAGCATTGCTCCCTAACCCAAAAGTAACTGATCAACCAAGAAATATTGCTCACTTTTTGACCTTTGACCTTTTTGCTAACCTTGAGCATTGGCTAATATCAATACTAATCTAATATGGGTTTCTTTGACAACTACTCACCTGGATTTGTTACAGGTTTGGATGAGATTCATTTGACCTCTCTGATATCCAGCCCACCATTTTCGGTTGATGTCTACCTTATACCAACGACTATGTCCTATATTCAGCGTCTGTAGCTAATGTCCAAACCTTTGTAGGCACTTGCTCATTTAACGTTTCTCCTCAGGTCAAGAGTAGTAATAAGGAGTTTAGCCCGCTGTGCCACATTAGGTTGTGCTCGTCTGGGAAAGTGTTGGAACACTGACTATACAAGCTGTGCACAACTTGATCAGCACTTGGTCAGAAATACGTGCCTTAAAATGGGGTGTCTGGGTACGTTTAGACATACTGTGTAAGATGTCTGCTGATGTTAGAGCTAGCTAGCATACTTGTGTCTAGCTTTATAGATAACTGTATGTGGTGTAGTGTCAGCAAGTCAATGAGTAGGGGGTTCAAATTACTTAACAAGTTGAAGTGACTGAAGGTAAGTTAGCTTGGTGCTAGTTAGCTTGCATTACTTTAAGTCACTAGCTTCAGACATTAGCCTATTAGCTTGGGTGCAAAAGCTAAAGAAGCAAAGTTCATACCCCAGACAGGTCTTGATTGGTCAACTGAGGAGAAACTAAAGTTCATTTTGCCACCTAACTATCAATGGTAGTGGTTGACAAACCTTGACGTGATCCTAATTCTTGACATCCCTGCCTTTGTTTGGTTTATTTGCTGTACATCCAGTTTACTTTTGCTTACATACTGGTATACCCGCACTGTGTTTTTTGATTTTGAAAGAATTGTGCTTTGCTGTTATGATTTATAACCTTGTTATGATGATCCCATTCACTGTGTTAGCTTTTCTACCCATTGTGTCTTTTTGGCATGCTAACATTTTAGTTGAGTCATTTCTATAGCAGTGTTCCATTATTTTGCTTGTGCCTCTGAGCAGATTAACAGTCATATCCAAAAACTTTAAAGAGACTTTTTGGAATTACGTGTTTAGTTGATATGAACAAGTGCAAATAAGTTAACTCATACTCGTCAGGGAAGACACTGGAATATGGTAATATTCCTATTTTCTGGTAATGGTAATATTCTCTTAATTGTGTTGGAAAAGGTGCTATAACTTCTGCACGGGTCACTTTTGAACTTATATTTAAATATGTTAAAATCAGAAAAGAAAAAAACGTTCTGTGGGCGTAGCATGGACAGACAGATTGTTTACTTAAGTAAATCCAAAAGGTACAAGCACAAAGAATGGAACACTGCTCACATGCTTCCTTACAAATCCACTCCTCTTCCACTTTAGTACCCATGGAAACCCTCCCAGCTCCGCCTCTAGCGCCGTGATCCCCCCCTCAGCAGACGTTGAGAACGCTCCCGTGATGCCGGAGAGGCAGGAGGCGTGCACTGAGGGTGTGATGGGTGGGAAAAGTGATATTTTAGGTGGAGCCAAAACCAAAAGCCCCTCCCCTAAACCTAACCCCAACCCACGGCGTCCATTTTGGCTGGAAGATGATGATCTCCCACCAACGTGAGAAACTATTTAACCCCCTTAGAAATATGCACACACAGTGTTTGTATTCCTGTCTTTCTTCCTTAACTGTATTACTGTGTCTACATGCAACCATAGCCTTCCTCTAATTTTCCAAAATGTCTGCATCATTAAACCACTGGGAAGGAACAGAGTGGTTAAATGAAGTTTGATGATTTCACTCCAGAGAAACATGCCGACTCAGATTGGTTTACAGTGGTGGTTATGGGAACCTTTTTTATAGTTACCAAATTGACCAATAGACCTACATTCTTTTATATCATCGCCATACATGTCCATTTTTCCTATTGGTAGAATGGTATAATTGGTTCTTAATGCTGAAATATTTTGGGTTATTTTTTGGGGGACAAATTCTCTGGGTGCTGTTTTGCTTTACACCTCCCTGTAGGTACCTGTCCACCATGAATAGCTTCAGATTCAGAACCATATGTCAAAATTAGCTGTGCAGTGTATTTGTACCCATTTGCAGATTGTCAATGTCCAAAGAAAAACATGTATCTCCATTTTTGTTGATTTTTACTTTTATGCCTCATTTGATCACATGAGCTGCTGTTCACACTGTGTGGAGATTTTATGAAGAATAGGCCAACACAAATGGCCCAAAACTGTTTGGAAAGACGTCTGGTTCCATTGACTTCCATTCAAATTGAATCAGGTTTTTGGCCTCTCCTGTAAAGTTGCCATTTTGGAGATACCTGTTTTTCTTTGGACAGCGACGATATGCCAAAGCTTTCTGTCAGGTAGCATTTAGGGCATGTAAAGTTTTTTAGAACGTCTGGTTCCATTCACCACCCTTGTGGACAGTTGGAGTAGATAGATTTCTCTGGTATGGAGCACTTCATGTCAAACTTCAGGATTCATTAAGACTTCTTTTAGCTTACATAGCTTACTCCATTTCATGTTGTCCATCATTTGGTACCCTTAGACTGAATTACATGGCCTTGTGTAAACAGACATATACCTTTTCACATCCTCACTGTAAAAAGTGTTTCATTGGTACAACCTTAAAAAAAGGCAAGCAAATGAATTAGGTTTATTCAACCTAAAAATGTATAGTTAGAACCAAAAACCCCTTACACTTAACAGAGCTTGTAGGGAAGCCTCAAATTCCCTGACCCCTAGCAGCTACTATTCCAACAATGGATAATTCTCTTCTTTGACACAATGCATTACGCCCTTCACCACGCTCAACCATTTAGCATTTGCTTGGTATGAGAAACAGCGTCACTCTCAAAACAGTCACCAAAGGTCACCAGTCATGTTTCAATACAGCTTCGGCTTCTGCACATTTTTCTCTGATGACCAAATGTAGAGCAATGGACTGTGAAAAACTGATCCAGTGTTCTGTGCTAATCGCTGATGCAGGACAGTTTTGTCCACAGGGTTTTGTTGTATATATTTGTACTGTATTTAAACCCCAAGACTTTTTTTAATCCTGTACTGTGTGCAGAAATGCTAGCACTATTATATAACAGTATTACTGTCTAATAGGTCTGAATGTATTAGAGTATGTATTATAGATTTGAGGGATCGATGCATAGTATTGTACAGTACATAATGTGGTTGGTGTAGCTCAGCACATAACGCCAGAGAGCCACCACCACATGTGGGAGACGGGGGTTTGAATCCCAGTCTGGGTGACTATGCTGTGCTACACCAACAGGAGTCCTTGGGCAAGACTCCTAACACTACATGGGCCTACCTGTAATGTGATTAGCCTTGTAAGTCGCTCTGGATAAGAGCGTCAGCTAAATGAATATTGAAATGGTGTTTGAGCTTTGGGTGTCTACCTTTACACCTATGAAGCCGGCTGTGAAATGGATTTCCATTAGGGTTTACAGATTGGCCTATGAGAGTCTAAACAGTATTGTTGAGAAGCCTAATAACCTGCATGTTTTTCCATTTACAGCTTGTTAAAGATGAGGCCTTCCTTTACAGAAGGGGCTGGCTTGTGTTATTGCATCATGTATTGATGTTGCTCTTCATCTCAAAGGCTCACCAATCTTTCTTCCATTTTCTTTTATCAATTTTTTTTTTTTATATTCTAGATTCAGTCACAAGGCTGCTAGTGTTTCTGATGAAACCGAGTAAGTTTGATTTTCTTTCTGCCATCTTAATATATCTCGTTATTTCTCTTTCCAACTTTCGCTGCTGCAGAGCTGAGCTTTTGCCTGTCTGCATGTCCTCTTTTCTTGATACGGAGGCACTTCTTGCATAAAGTCCTACACACATGCATGCCAACAGATATCTTTTAGAGTTGGGTTTGAATTTGCTGTGGTGGAGCCCTACTCTTAACTCCACCATGGCATATAGAGTTGCACCGCAGTACTGGGAATGTATTTGAAAAGCAGTTTTTGGCTGGTTACTGACTTGGGGGAGGAGTTTCCCAGAGTTTCCGTGCTCTTATGATCATCTTAGGATCCGCATTCCAAAAGGGCGTGCAACAGCTGACATGGATTAGCCAAAATAATAATAAACCAGCTCATCTTTCTGAGAGGTCTAGCAATAATCAGCATACACCAGACCCAGTGTTCAATATTCAGCATCTTTCCAGTCATCACAGTCGCCATATGAACTTGCTTCCTTGCCAAGTGGTTGACGTTGTGCATATCTGATGCGACTGTGATCAACAAAACACACCTCTGTAGCCTGCTCCAATGTCCTGCCCACTAAAATGTCCTGCTGGATTCGTAGAAGTCATTGAGGACAACCAGCCAGTACTTCTGTAGTCTCGGCGTCCCACTCCCCTTCCGAGTAAAGATGCGGATGGGAACGAAGCAGCGCTTGTTTTGCTCCAGTTGGGAGAGGAATAGGTAAAAGCCTGTTGCGGTTGAACAACGTAGTTGGCGAAAAAAGCTCAATGCAGTCTTATCACTCACTCTAGCCAAACAACTGTGACTCACAAAGCCTCCATGTTGCTATAGAAGTTTGAACGCTCTGCAGACGAGCCTCCAGATTCAGTTCATCATTTATAAAATCATAGCATATCTTACACATAGTCTTACACATACTACAAACACCCTCATCATTTCTTTCATCTTCATTTCTCTTTATGCTTAATAAAAGTAAAGACAGTCTTTAGTTTATCACCTCAAACGAGCCGTTTCCATCAAATCATGCAGCTGGGAAAGCATTCAGCATGTCTAAATACTGCGTGTTCTTTTAAAAAATAATATTAATGAATATTAAACTTTATTAAAAGCGATTTCTGTTTTCATTAGCCATCTTTTAGAAGGCTATATAGATGTAGCAACAGCATCCAGATGGAAACTGCTGCACAAATAACGTAAAAATGAATCAGTTGGCTGGTTGCACGTTCGGAGAGTTTTCCTGCTGAAATCCCTGTTTCACCGCTTTAGTCTGCAAATTCTGTATAGGAAAATCAAAAATTCCGATGATCTTGTGCTAAGACTCTTTTGGGAAACTGGACCCTGCACTCCTGCCTTTCCTTTCCCCAAGAACTATGTGTGTTGTGCATTTGCTAATATTAATGTCATTCTATTATAATTCACCTGAAGCCCATATTTTGATCTTCTGGATCTACTTTTTTTCCCTCCAAGCATTTTATTCTTTTCTTGGTTGAAAAGCTTCGGGCCTCGAGTGAAGGTGTTGCTTCGGCAATGGCCTTGGGTTCGCCTTCCTTTCCCTTTCTGCACGTGTTGAACTCTGCTCGTAATGTTTGGGTTTTGCTTGGTGTTTATAGGAGCGTGAGTTTGATTGACATGCGTGATGAGGAGGAGGTGGACACCCTGTCACCACACAGCCAATCACGGCACGAGAGGCTCCACAACCAGTACAACAAACTGAGAGAGGAAGAGGACCAGTGGCAGGATGTAAGTCTCACACGCAAACGCGAACTGCAGTATGACGCTCTCAGTCTCTTAGTCACAATCCTGTATCTCTGGTCCATCATGAACAGCAACTGGAGGTTTCCAAAAATGAGGTTTCCCTGGCACAGCTCCAAAAAGAGATAAGGGATTTTAGCCACTACTGGTAGACTGTACGCTTCCATACACCTGCAGATTCAGCTACTTCCTTCACACTATGGTCTCCGGCCACGCCCACATGCTCAGTCACTCCTTTTAGCCAATCATTAACATCTGCTCTGGAGCATTTACCACACATGGAACGAGACATTCCCTGTTCTGTACCACCTCTTCTCAATCTATGGATCCCGTCACTCACACCCCGCGGGTATTTATAGCCCCATCATCCTCAGGCAGCACCCTCTGCAGGAGCCTGAAGTTACTACCACCTTAAGGTGACTCGTTTTATTGTCCAGTGAGCTCACATTCTGCGTCTTCCTTGCAGAGGTCTTGCCATTGGCACATTGATACTTCTATTCTGTTCTAAAATTAAGTTACCCAGTAGAAGGCTCTTGTAGAGGTGGGTGTGGTAAAGCGCCTCGACTAATGACTGGCAGAAGCATCCAATGAAATGGTAATGTTAGCACATGAGCACTAAGAACAGTGGGTCATGAGGTGTTTTACTGATTCTAATGTGTATCATGGTGAGCCAGCTCAGAATAATGCTCTTAAATGCTAGAATGAATCTGTATAGGGGGCTTTAATACCATGCTGTGATTACGTACATACTAACCTTTTCAGAGAGAATTGTAAACCTCATTATCTACTTCAGGACCTTTCTTCCAGAATGAATGCCTCGCACAGGGCCAACATGTCTTCTGACTTCTTTGCATCAAATCTGTTCTGAGTGGAATTTGAATGTAAGTCAATGGAACCAGCCGCTTTCCCAAGCATGTTTTGGATATTTCTGGTTCCATTCATCATGAAATTTCCGCCTAATGTAAACAGCAACTCATCATGATCAAATGATGCCAAAAACAAAAATCGACCAAAATTCTAAAGTCTATTAGGGTCCCAGGAAAAAATTGAAAGGGCAGCCCTCCAACCATCGTTCATCACCATAATGTTATGAAATATTCTGCCTCCAATTTCAAATGTTTCACGTTATTTTCAAAATCTAAATATTAACAACATTAAAAGACATTGAAAGGATAATTATACCCCTAGGGTCCCCACACTGGTCCGGGACCCTAATCAGCTTTCTGCCCTGTCTGTCTTTGCCCCTGAGACAACTCTGTTGCGTCTTTCAAACTATGATAAATGCTAAATCCTCAGCTTCACATGCTCAAAGGAAAGCTGAAATAGACGTATTGGCTAAGTGATGTGGCAGGGAAGGACCTATCATACCAACCCAGAGGAAGAATGAGGCCAGGTATGCTCTGCTGAACGTCCAACCATGGATGGCTGTGGAATCACTGGGACTGGACTTGCTAATGCTAAGTGATAGCGCCAAGGGAGAATTGCCCTGTACTGTACATTCTGCCTTCACCAGATTTCCCCATATTAGCCGTTAGCCAGTGCTAAAAATCCATGCCAGATTTCTATAGTGCCCTCGGGCTGCACAATGCCTGCTCTCTGACTACTCTGGTGCTGCTTCTGTTCTATATGATCTACAATACATCCTTTTCTGTGTAGGACCTGGCTCGGTGGAAAAATCGAAGACGGAGTGCCTCTCAGGATCTGATCAGGAAGGAGGAGGAGAGGAAGATGATGGAGAAACTGATGATGACGGAGGGAGATGCCAATCGCAGGAAGAGCATCAAAACTTACAAAGAGATTGTGGAAGAGAAGTGAGGAGACAAGTTTAACACCCCACCCCCGACCCCCTCCCCGCACACCACCACCTCCATTACGTTTTTACTTCAATCATTTTTCAACCCATGTGCTGAAATTAATAACCACAATTCCCCCTCTCCCTCTCTCCCCCTCTACAATTCCTATAGGGAGCGTCGAGAGCAGGAGCTGCATGAGATGTACTGTAAAGCCTCAACTCCGGAGGAGAAGGCGTCTGTGCTGCAACGCTACGCGCTACGCTTCACTATCAGTGATGCTATACTAGAAAAACTACAACTCCCAAAACTCCCTTCTGCTGCAGTAGCAGCGGTCACATCGTCTCCCCCTCGCCCCAGGCAGCAGGCCACGTATACATTAAATGAAGAAGCCGAAGTTTCAGAGGCTCTTCCTTCCACCCAAATACGGACACCTCCCACTGTCCAGCCCCTCCAGCAGACGTCTCAAACGTCAGCCCACGATCAGCCCAAAACACCAGAGCTCTCACCCACTCGGGGCCCAAAACCCCCGGAAGTCCCACTCTCTCCCACTCGGGTACCCCCTCCACCCTCCAAACCTGTGCCACTATTGACCCCAAAGCCTTACAGCCAGCCTAAACTCAATCAAGCTTCTTACAAGCCCCTTAAAGTAAGTTCAGTTTGCTAGCATACCCAGCTAACAGATGTGCTAGCAAGTAATGCACGTTGGTAATCATGACACTGCCCGTAAACAGCTTTACGTTACTGAAGAAAATGCATGCTACAGTTTTCTTGTTTTCCATTTATGAACAACCTTCTCCAGCCTTTCTTTACCTTAGAATGCATAGGCTGCTTTGACTGTCAGTGCTATGGTATTCCAGGTGGTTGCTAGGCTGTTACAATAGTATTTCATAATTATCATATTTGGCATTATCAGGGTTTGCACATTGTTATAGCAACATGCAGATCAGACTAAAACTCCTCGTCACACAACATGAGAAACCATTGAATCGAAATATTAAAGACTATATATTATTTTTATAGACATATAAAGCATGGGATCAGTCTGTGTACTTGTAGGCGTACTCCGTAGTCCTGTTGTAGCCCAGCATAATCATCCGCATGTCACTTGTTTGCCCACTAAAATATTTACACCTGTGTTTCCTCCTAGACTGACGGACTGGTGCGAGTGAATGGGGAGAGCCATGCAGAGGAAACTAAAGAGACTCCAGCACCAGTACGACCGGTCTCCTTCTCGCCTTCGCCACCAAAACCGGCAGCCACAAGTCCTCAGCAAGAACCAGAAATCTCACCAGCAAGTGACACCACAGCACAAGAGCACACTCAGACCTTATCACCTATCCTCAGCCAGGAGACAGAAATGATAAAGGATGAGGGAACGAGGCCCAGTGGTCCTCAGGAAAAGAGCAGTGAGGAGGAGACCTCCATGACCCTCACACATTCAGAACAAACAGGTTTGAGCCTTCCGCTGTTCTTTCTCCCTTGCCTCAGATAGATCATTTAAGACACCACATCTGTTTGAGACTATTCAACTCAGCTGCTTTGCGTTGGTGGCATGGTGGCGCAGTGGGTAGCGCTGTCGCCTCAGAACTGGAAGGGCCTGGGTTTGCCTCCTCGCTGGGGTGTCTTGGGGCCTTTCTGTGTGCAGTGCGCATGTTCTCCACATATCTGTATGGGTTTCCTCCTACAGTACAAACACATGCAGTCAGGTGAATTGAGGATGCTAAATTTCCCCCTATGTGTGCCTGGGTGTCTGCCCTGTGATGAATTGGTTACCTGTCCAGAGTTTTTCAGTCCAGTGACTGCTGGGATAGGTTCTAGTACCCCCCGTCACCCCGTAGATTAAGCGGCTTACTGAGAAGATGAATGAATAAATAAATGTTAGTTACATTAGACTTGGGTTGCCAGATTTTACCTGCCGTTTCGCCACCAAATTGGATGGGCTTGGACAGGTTGGAATGGACAGTGCCAGAAAGGCTTTGGAAGGAGGGCCAAATATTGGCTGGTTTGATTTTGTTGACTCACTCCCCTCTCAGGCCACTATGCTTCACCACTGGCAGGTCCTTCATGGAGCTGGTCACCATTCAGACAACTTCTCCTTACATCCAATCAGCTATCCACTTTGATGGATATTTGCTTGGCCATTGGCCCAGTCATCTGCATCCAGTTCACTCAGCATTACTGACTCTGTATGCACGATACACCTTCATCAGAACACATTCGGTGTGAAAGAGTTTGAAGAGATCAGTCTGATATCAAAGTGTCAAGAGGCTGTGCATATGTTCATTTGCAGAGGAGAAGCACACAGTCTCCAGTTCAACAGTGAAGCGGAACTGTGTCATCAAGACAACGATCCTAACTGAACTTACACAGACAACCTCACTTCCCACAACAGATGTGTCCGTTGCTGACCAGGTATGGATAATATTGTATCAGTGGAGACTGACACATTGCTGTATTAGCATTTAGTCATAGCAATAGCCTTTTCACCATGTGTGTCCACCATAGAGTCCAATTCTGTATTACCTTCAAAAGAGATGATAATGCTGGGCCATGTTGTTGAAGATTCCCTGTTACATTATTGGTCAAAATTACTAAATTCATAATGCATTCATTTCCTTAGGTATAATATCCTATGTTCAAAACACTGAGCAAAGTCGTTTTCATTTGGTCAAGTAACTGTAGTTTTCAAGCCCAAACTAAGAAGGGAAGTTAGCTTCGGTTAGCTTCGTCCAGCCAGCTGACTTCACACCGAACCGCTTCATAATATGTTTCCCCCCCTAGGTGAGCTCTTCAGATGGGCCAGCTCAGAAGTCGTGTGATGAGGTTTCCTCTACAGACTCCGGAAAGCCGGAAGTTCCCTCCTATTCACTCTCTCTGACAGGTACTAAAACTACACTACCCATGTGTCTTTGCTTTGGATTACAGAACATCATATTGTAGCCAAAGACTATAAAAGGAAAGGGGCAGAAGCCGCACTCCAAAAGCTAGTCTGAGGGCCAGGTGGGCTACATTTCTAGTCATGCAAGGCCGGTATAATTTTGGTCTGAGGTCCAGGTGGGCTACATTTCTAGTCATGCAAGGCTGGTATAATCCTAGTCTGAGGTCCAGGTGGGCTACATTTCTAGTCATGCAAGGCTGGTATAATCCTAGTCTGAGGTCCAGGTGGGCTACATTTCTAGTCATGCAAGGCCGGTATAATCCTAGTCTGAGGTCCAGGTGGGCTACATTTCTAGTAAATCCTATGAGGTCCAGGCCCGCTACATTTCTAGTATAATTCTAGTCTGAGGTCCAGATGGGCTACATTTCTAGTCATGCCAGGCCGCTATAATTCTAGTCTGAGGTCCAGATGGGCTACATTTCTAGTCATGCCATGCCACTATAATCCTAGTCTGAGGTCCAGGTGGGCTACATTTCTAGTCATGCAAGGCCGGTATAATCCTAGTCTGAGGTCCAGGTGGGCTACATTTCTAGTCATGCAAGGCCGGTATAATCCTAGTCTGAGGTCCAGGTGGGCTACATTTCTAGTCATGCAAGGCCGGTATAATCCTAGTCTGAGGTCCAATACCTAGTATAATCTGAGGTCCAGGTAGTCATGGAAGGCCGGTATAATCCTAGTCTGAGGTCCAGGTGGGCTATATTTCTAGTTATACAAGGCCGGTATAATCCTAGTCTGAGGTCCAGGTGGGCTACATTTCTAGTTATACAAGGCCGGTATAATCCTAGTCTGAGGTCCAGGTGGGCTACGTTTCTAGTCATGCAAGGCCATTCTGGGCTACTGTAGCAGCACTGTGGCTCTACAAGGCCTCTGTTTGAAGTGTAGATGTGAAGGGCTCTTTCTAAACTTCTGGAAGCACAATGGTTGAAGACCCTCCTTTCTTGGCCCCAGCCTAGCTTTTGGAACACACCTAGGCTCAGGCAGTGACATTCTCTGAACCCCAGTTTCATTAGACTCTCTTGTAGATAAGCACATTCCTATGGAATTTCCCTTCAAATTCCCACTGAAGTTCCCACTTTTTTTCTTTTCTTGGTTGTTTTGTTTGTTTGCCTCTCCCGCTTTCCCGGCCCTCTCTCTTCCTTTGTTTTCCACCCTCCTTTCTCTCTGGCTGCTTTTTGGTGTATGTGTTTTTATATGTACGTGTGTCAGAACCCTCACACCCCTCCAGTAGCTCTAGGTTGCGCTGGGAGTTCTTCGCTCCGACAGGTAAACGCGACCGGCTGCAGTAGGTTCCTTCGCCCTAGTTGCGCTTTTGGGTGAGGGTGGAGTATGAGGTCGCACTCATCCACCTGCCCACTCTCTCGCTTCTTGTTCCGTCAGTGGGTCCGGTCTTTGTTGATCTGTTCATTCGGAGTGGTTGCTGAGGGCATCATGAGACTGGAAGTTTGTCTCTGATCTCTTAAAGGGGAATTCCCTCATTCTCTGCGTAATTTCATGGTTAATATGGAAACCGAGTGGTTCAGAGTAGTTTGACGTAAAGGCCAAACTATGGCCATTGATTGCCAACAATAACTTTACGTGAGGTAGCTTCTACTGGCACTTAAGATGCCCTTTAAGTGCCAGTAGAAGCTACCTCACGTAAAGTTATGATATTGTTGGCAATCAAGTCAACAACGAAAGTGATTTGAATGAATTTAAAATTTAATTTACTAGCTGTGTTCGTGTATTACCCAAAAATAAAATATTCTGTTCTGTGAATCCTGATGAAAGATGGTTCTGTGGTGGACACTTTATATGATACTCAATTCAGAAATATGTACTAATCAAACACAAAACCAGTAAACAAATATGTTTAGGTTAGATCTGCATAGTTATTACGTTAGTGGTTGGTGTAGCTAAGCAGATATCATCACCGCCCATCGGTGAGCTACCACACCCATGTGGGAGACAGGGGTTCTATTCCCAGCCTGAGTGACTATACTGTACTACACCAATAGTCGCTGGGCAAGACTTCTAGCACTACATTGGCTAACCTGTACTATAAACAACCTAGGAAGTCTCTCTGGATAAGAGTGCCAGCTAAATGCCATAAATGTAAATGTAGCGCTTTGCCGCTGTGCTCGGAATTAGGCAACTCGATAACTCGCTCATACAGCCAACACAGGTGAGATTAGGCAGTTAGCCATAGAGTATAAGGAGGATGCACACAGGTGGCCTATCAGGTTAATCTAACAACTGACGTGATATCATAAAAAACAATACAGCTGATTCTCTTTCACCGACATACATGAAATTATGTAATAACAATAAAAGAAAACATCATAAAACCAACAACAACATGTGTCAACGGACAAACACAGCGTGGAGCGCTGAGCTAAATCAAGGCGAGGTGTATTCAACAGATTGGTAATCGAACTCAGCAGCAATAAGAGCAAAGCAGACATAACAGAAGGGCTAGACAGAGTCAGAGTCAAGAAACAAGCAGGTCGAAACCAGACAAAACAATCAGACCAGCAAAAGTACCAAAAGGGCAAAGAGTACATCAGAGTAAAGTCAAAACCAGAGCAGCAAACCAGAGTAACAGCAGAGAGACCCGCTTGGTACACACAGCATAGCAATACTTCTCACTGGGCAGTGTGAGAGAGGAGTATTTATACCAACAGACTAAATTAACTACAGGTGCGATCAATACTCAGGTGACTCAGCCCTAAAAACGGAACGGGATTGGGAGAGGGCAGACGTGACAGTGATGTCATCGGGTGGTGGGTTATGGGAGATCAGTGGAGTCCGGGAGATCAGGGGTGAGAAGAGAGCCAGCAGACGCGACACAAAGCAATCTGGGTTTTCTCATTCTAGACGCCACTGTCACGGTAAGACAGTTTCCTACAGTCAACCTTTTGACATCAAGCCGCTCTGACTGGCTTGGCTCACATCGTAACAATGGAATTATGCAGAAATCATGAGGACTCAGGATTGCCCTATATTCATTAGCAAACAGAAACATGCTCCATTCTGTCCTCCCTAGGTTCATACAGTAAGTACCGCAGGGTAAACAGTGTAACTCATATGTTGACCGTTTTAGTCTGCAGCAGTCTTTGCAGGTACGTCATGTTGAACAAGTTCACAGCCCTCTAAGCGCTCGGTATCAGCCCAGCGGTTTCTTTCCTTCATCGCCGTGTGCTGTTTTGTTTTGTGTCTTGTTGGCTGTGCTGTCACCTAGGCTTGGGCGATTTTGATGACATCATCCATGGATCCAATGGATAGTAGCAAATAGCAGATTTTCATGAAGAGTAAACATTTCTGCAAATGTTCCAAGTGGTCCAAGACACTTGAGCACTGTACCACATAGTGTCAGAGTGACCATAGTAGCCTGCCAGCAGAGGGGATTTGGCCTTTTGGTTTTAATAGCTTACTGGACATGCACATACATGCACACAAGGCCATACGTCTTAACAGTCAGAGGTAAATATGGTGCAAGTGTTTTGCTGGTCCAGTTCGTCTGCTCCAACTTATTGAAACTGTGTAATGCCACCATGTGGCTACATTGAGTGAAGGCAGATTATGTGTATATAGGACAAGGGACATCCTTGTCATACTAAGTGTACATCATCATATCTCTTTTCAAAGCCAACATTCCTCCGTCAGAGTCTCTAAAATGTCCTCTGAATGTTGACCACTGTGTTAAATAATATTGTTTCAGCTCCCTATTCGGTTTCTATCTTTTTTTTTATTTGCATGTGACGACTGCCCTCGACAGTCACGCCATCACCGCTCTAAAGAAGTGTATACCATTTCACTTTAGACCTGTGTTACAACTCAACAACTGAACTATGAAAGAATTTTGAAAAACTGATGGAACTGTAAAGAAGACCTATAAGGCAATATTGAAAAACGAGTATTGCCCAACCCTAGAGTTGTCAACTTAGCTTCCCACCTTTGGCATTAATAAAGCATCATGCCCTTTCATAGCTCAGCAAAGGCTTCATGCTTGAGTGAGCATACTGCAGATATTTCAACATGTGTAAAGACTCCCTATTACTTCTTTCTCAACACTATCTCTTTCTCCTTTGTCTTCTCCAGAGGGACTTGACTTTACCAGCGAATGTGTAAGTACCACCAGAGATACTGTTACTACCCTCCCATCACTTCTTTGATTTCTCCTTCCTTTTCTGTGCGTTTCTTTGTTTTCTTTATACTGACTAGAACTGCTGCAAGCTGTCCTGTTACTTCCCTCTTCCTCCCTCTTTCCTTTTTCGCTGTGTATGTGTTTGTGGGTACTTTTATGTGTCAGATTGAAACCCCGATTTTAAACCTCGCAAAGCGGGTTGATCACTGGACATGGGATCCTAACGAAGAACGTAAACGGCAGGAGAGGTGGCAGCAAGAGCAGGAGCGCCTGCTACAGGTACACAATGACCACTGCAGGTGTGGCGCATCAACAGCCACAGCTACAGCAACCAGCACTACCTTCCTTATTCTGTAAGGAAAAGCTTGCACTGATTGTAGCGATAGTATTTGCAAAACACCATAATAAGCTTGCTGGAGCCATATTATTGACATGCTGTCTACAACATGTCTATGCAATCAGTGTTGGGTTCAGTATTATATGTAGCTATAAAGAAGCTCCACAGATAATCATAATCATAAACTAAATTGAGTGCATTAAAAGTAACAGTAAAAAAATAATCATCCTACTAGTAAATGCCATTCATTCAAGCTTCCAGTGTTGGTACTCTGTATTGGCAGATACTTGAGGATCCAGTGTTGGTACTTTGTATTGGCAGATACTTGAGGATCCAGTGTTGGTACTTTGTATTGGCAGATACTTGAGGATCCAGTGTTGGTACTTTGTATTGGCAGATACTTGAGGATCCAGTGTTGGTACTTTGTATTGGCCGGTACTTGAGGATCCAGTGTTGGTACTTTGTATTGGCCGGTACTTGAGGATCCAGTGTTGGTACTCTGTATTGGCAAGATACTTGAGGATCCAGTGTTGGCACACTGTATTGGCAGATACTTGAGGATCCAATGTTGGTACTTTGTATTGGCATATACTTGAGGATCCAATGTTGGTACTTTGTATTGGCAGATACTTGAGGATCCGGTGTTGGTACTCTGTATAGGCAGATACTTGAGGATCCAGTGTTGGTACTCTGTATAGGCAGATACTTGAGGATCCGGTGTTGGTACTCTGTATTGGCAAATACTTGAGGATCCAGTGTTGGTACTCTGTATTGGCAGATACTTGAGGATCCAGTGTTGGTACTCTGTATTGGCAGATACTTGAGGATCCAGTGTTGGTACTCTGTATTGGCAGATACTTGAGGATCCAGTGTTGGTACTCTGTATTGGCAGATACTTGAGGATCCAGTGTTGGTACTCTGTATTGGCAGATACTTGAGGATCCAGTGTTGGTACTTTGTATTGGCAGATACTTGAGGATCCAGTGTTGGTACTCTGTATTGGCAGATACTTGAGGATCCAGTGTTGGTAGTCTGTATTGGCAGATACTTGAGGATCCAGTGTTGGTACTTTGTATTGGCAGATACTTGAGGATCCAGTGTTGGTACTTTGTATTGGCAGATACTTGAGGATCCAGTGTTGGTACTTTGTATTGGCCGGTACTTGAGGATCCAGTGTTGGTACTCTGTATTGGCAAGATACTTGAGGATCCAGTGTTGGCACACTGTATTGGCAGATACTTGAGGATCCAATGTTGGTACTTTGTATTGGCATATACTTGAGGATCCAATGTTGGTACTTTGTATTGGCAGATACTTGAGGATCCGGTGTTGGTACTCTGTATAGGCAGATACTTGAGGATCCAGTGTTGGTACTCTGTATAGGCAGATACTTGAGGATCCGGTGTTGGTACTCTGTATTGGCAAATACTTGAGGATCCAGTGTTGGTACTCTGTATTGGCAGATACTTGAGGATCAAGTGTTGGTACTCTGTATTGGGATACTTGAGGATCCAGTGTTGGTACTCTGTATAGGCAGATACTTGAGGATCCGGTGTTGGTACTATGTTTTGGCAAATACTTGATGATCCAGTGTTGTTACTCTGTATTGGCAGATACTTGAGGATCCAGTGTTGGTACTCTGTATTGGCAGATACTTGAGGATCCAGTGTTGGTACTCTGTATTGGCAGATACTTGAGGATCCAGTGTTGGTACTCTGTATTGGCAGATACTTGAGGATCCAGTGTTGGTACTTTGTATTGGCAGATACTTGAGGATCCAGTGTTGGTACTCTGTATTGGCAGATACTTGAGGATCCAGTGTTGGTACTTTGTATTGGCAGATACTTGAGGATCCGGTGTTGGTACTTTGTATTGGCAGATACTTGAGGATCCGGTGTTGGTACTCTGTATTGGCAGATACTTGAGGATCCAGTGTTGGTACTCTGTATTGGCAGATACTTGAGGATCCAGTGTTGGTACTCTGTATTGGCAGATACTTGAGGATCCAGTGTTGGTACTCTGTATTGGCAGATACTTGAGGATCCAGTGTTGGTACTCTGTATTGGCAGATACTTGAGGATCCAGTGTTGGTACTCTGTATTGGCAGATACTTGAGGATCCTGTGTTGGTACTCTGTATTGGCAGATACTTGAGGATCCAGTGTTGGTACTCTGTATTGGCAGATACTTGAGGATCCAGTGTTGGTACTCTGTATTGGCAGATACTTGAGGATCCAGTGTTGGTACTCTGTATTGGCAGATACTTGAGGATCCAGTGTTGGTACTCTGTATTGGCAGATACTTGAGGATCCAGTGTTGGTACTCTGTATTGGCAGATACTTGAGGATCCAGTGTTGGTACTCTGTATTGGCAGATACTTGAGGATTGATTGGCAGATACTTGAGGATCCAGTGGTATCTGTATTGGCAGATACTTGAGGATCCAGTGTTGGTACTCTGTATTGGCAGATACTTGAGGATCCAGTGTTGGTACTCTGTATTGGCAGATACTTGAGGATCCAGTGTTGGTACTCTGTATTGGCAGATACTTGAGGATCCAGTGTTGGTACTCTGTATTGGCAGATACTTGAGGATCCAGTGTTGGTACTTTGTATTGGCAGATACTTGAGGATCCAGTGTTGGTACTTTGTATTGGCAGATACTTGAGGATCCGGTGTTGGTACTTTGTATTGGCAGATACTTGAGGATCCGGTGTTGGTACTCTGTATAGGCAGATACTTGAGGATCCAGTGTTGGTACTCTGTATTGGCAGATACTTGAGATCCAGATGTCGCCACTGTGTATTCGGCAGATACTTGACTTGGCAGATACTTGAATGTTGGTACTCAGTACTTGAGGATCCAGTGCGGCTGCAGATACTTGAGGATCCAGTGTTGGTACTCTGTATTGGCAGATACTTGAGGATCCGGTGTTGGTACTCTGTATTGGCAGATACTTGAGGATCCAATGTTGGTACTCTGTATTGGCAGGAACATCAGAATGAGATATCGCCACTCTGTATCGGCAGACACTTTAGAATCAGGTATCAGTACTCTATATCGGCGGCTGCTTCAGGAGAACACTATGCTAAATACGTTCACAATGCAAAGGGTAAGAACTGGATCCAACAATAATACGTCAGCATTTTCAGCTTGAGGTAAAGTTCCTCCCACTGTACTTGTGAACTCTTCATCCGTTCACTTGTTTTGTGCACCTGTCTGAAGTACAGCTGATCATCTGTAGCAACACTAGTCCTCTGTCAGGTCTCCATCTTCATCAGGTCTTTTCATTTTTTCTCATGTCACTTTTCTTTCCTGTTCTCTTTATCCTCCTGTCTCTTAAGGGTGACTCTTGACCTCCATGCTAATCTCCATGTCTCTGTCTCTTTGTAGGAAAAGTATCAGCAGGAACAGGAGCGTCTGAAGAAAGAATGGGAGAAAGCTCAAAAGGAAGTGGAAGAAGAGGAGAGGAAACACAATGAAGAGGTGGGCCATCACAGCATGCTTCCAAGACATGAATGATATTCTAAAAAAGCATGAGATTCTTTTATGCTTTAGCACCTTGTATTTGTGTTTGAAAAACATATTCAGTGACCGATTCATGCAGAACACTAGCCATAGTGTGATGAAGCAGAAGAACACCAATACAATTCAATATGCAGCACAGGACACTTCAGTGCCTGGATTGATTGATCTACAGTAGGATTGTCGTCACGCTTACCTGATCAGTGATCGAATCCCAATAGGAACGACGGATTCTGGAAGAAACGGTGGCACCATTGACCCCACACATGTCAAGTCTGTCCTCTTCCAGTGTGACGGAAGGGCCGCCCCTTTCCAAGCCTCTTCATGACACTATTGTCCTCTCATTGGCTGACTGGGATAGAAAACAGGAACAGCTGGAGAAACAGACAAAGAAAAATGGGGAAGAGCACTGGTAAGATAATACATAATTAGATGGATGGATGGGTGGATGGGTGGATGGGTGGATGGATGGATGGATGGATGGATGGATGGATGGATGGATGGATGGATAGATAGATAGATAGATAGATAGATAGATAGATAGATAGATAGATAGATAGATGATTTTCCTTCCAGTACGGCTGATAATAAAAGTTTTCCAAGTAATTCTGGACCATATACATTGGCCTAGTTATTATGAACTTCATTATGAGGTACAATGTTTTTTGCGCTATAGCAACAATATTCTACAAGTTAAAATGCTTTTATTTTGCATTTTTTCTAATTTAATACAGTTTTAATTACTTATAATTATGACAGAAAAAATGATTTAAGTAGAATTTTGTAAACATTTAAATCTGAAATATAAATCTTAGTATATGGTATGTCCCCCCTTACCATTAATGGCAGCATTCAAGCTCTTAGAAAATCCACCAGAGTCTTCTAAACAGAAGTAATGATAACATGATCAGTGTAACAAAATTTACATAAATATATATATATATATATACATATATATATATATATATATATATATATATATATATATATATTTACTTTGCTAGAAAATGTGTTATACCAACAGCTCTGAGCAGACAGAAGCAATCGCACCGGCACAGCAGAATGGCCAGAGACCAGAACATCAGGAGGGTCAATCAGCAACACCACAACTACAGTTCATACAGGGTAACACTCTCCCATTTCCCATTCAACTAAACACAGTTCCAATTCGAAAATTCTAAATTCGATGCCTGTAACTTATTCCAACAGCATCAGGACAGGGACATATTGTGTTACATCAATGGAAATCATTGGAAAGCTGAGGACACCAGTTGTGGAATTCTATCACATTCCAGGGTCCCCGTTATCATATATTGCGCTTCACGTTTTCAGTTACAGAGATTTAGGAAGCCATAGTGTTGCAACCCTTGCAGAATGTGGCTTGACACTGTCTTGCTGCAAAAGCAGGGACATCCCTGCACCACCCATGTTGTGCAGGTTACCCACTAAGACATCATGACAGACCCTGGCTTTTGAACTTGACCCCAGCAAAGCTTTCCACTGTGTGTCTCATATAAGCTTTATCCCAGAGAAGTTGGCAGTGTCTCTGGTTGTTCTTGATATATGGCTTCCACTTTGCGTTATAGAGTCTTGGTGATCGTGCACTGCATTCATAGTGGCAGCCACAAATTGGCAGGGGTATAACGACAAGGGGTTTCCAAAGTATTCCAGAGCCCAAGTAGTTGCCGTTCGAGGAAGCAAAGGCCATGATTTTGGATATTGGCATTTGGCCTTTTCCATTACGCCCAGTGGTTTTTCCAGATTCTCAGAATCTTTTGAGAATAGCTTGGATTGTGGATGGTCCGATTCATTGTGACCATGCTTTGAGACACATGTTTAGGCTACTGGACTATTTGCTCAGTTATTCAAGTGATGACCGAGCCTTTTTAGAAATTCTCCTATTACGACAACATTGTCTGTTACCTACCTCATTCCACAAACTTCCGAGTTATACGTTTCCACTGTCCCAACTTTTTTGGAATGTGTTGCAGGCATCATATTTGGTTTTAGTGTAGTGTCCAAGTCACTGCTTTCTGCTGGTATTTCTCCACTGTCCCAACCTTACTGTAGACTAACCGTGGTGTTTGTTCATGCAGACGGGACTTGGAGTTCCAAATCTGAGAGCAAACCAGAGTGGAAGAAAACAGCCTCTCTGGACCGGAATCTCAGCCCTTCACAGGCACAGCCTCCCAGGATGAGGAGGTGAGTGTTTGATATGCAAATGTGCATTCTGCGTACGTGTCTGTTTGTTCTCAGCGCGGCTCCGTTACGTTCAGCAGCATTTGAATGCTTCTTTGTTTGTAGTGCATTCTAGTATGTTGTGCTTGCTTCCCTGTCTTGCAAATCAGTGGTGCAAAAATCTGAACAACCCTGGTCAAATGTCATGTTTTTTCTATGTGTTCATTTTCTATGTGTTATCAAGTCAACACATAACTCACAGCGGAGAACACACTTAAAACTTGTAGTGCATATTTTTAAATGAATGCCCATTTTTTGTGCAAATGTTTGAAATTCAATTCTAAAATCCACAAGAAAATATGAAGTATCACAGACTCCAAATCTAAATCCTAAAAATAATGATCCAAGTAATATTTTATTTTGATATGAATGTGTTACTCATTTTGCCAAGCTGACCAAGCAAAACCAGCAAACACTGGCACAATGAGTAATACATTTATATGAAAGTAACTGAAAATATTTTTTATTTTTTTTATTTAATTCAACCCTTTTTTTGGAGGTTTTAATTTTGATTTTTGATGAACATTTTGCTTGTCGAATAAATTTCTACAATAATTTCATTTATAACTATAGCTCAAAAATAGCTCCATGATCAGCATATTGGAAAATAAAATAAAACCTAAACTATAAAATGTTCTATAACTTTTACATCTCCCATATTTTATGCCCCCCTCCCTCCTCCCAGTATGTTCATTTCAGAAACACAAAACAAACAGTACCTGTGCATCGACATGAAATTTGACCAGGTGTGCTCAAACGTTTGCATACCACTGCAGGATGAATCATATTTCCCCATTCTGAGAAATTACATAAAATTTCACAATTTCCTTTTTTGCCTACCATCAAACATTACATACTGCATATGAGGGATGCTATTGATGATCCCCACTGTTAAGCTGAATGGGAAGAAAAGGGGGAACATGAAGCACGCAAGCAAGTAAGCAAACCAAAGCCCTCTGCTTGCTTTCTCATGTTTGTGTATGTTATGTGTATGCGTGTGGTCAGGACTGGCTCGTATGAAAACATTTTGGGAACGCACCCATCTCAATCACCTCCATCATCACAAGACACTCCGCCCCCATCACCAAGCAGGTAGGAAGTCTTTCAGTCATCCCCTTAAACATGACAGAAACATGACAAACATGTTTGGTGTGAAACATCAGCAACAAGTATAACACATGCCCCGAAATGAGAAACATCATTTACCTATGATAATATTACAGTTATGACACACGTTCAATTCAGCGTTGCTGCAAATAGGCCTCTCTGGACTCTTAACAATGCTCTCTCATAACAGCTAAGTTAGGTCCTGGGGTTCCTATAATAATGATCCTAGAATTATTACACAATATAGCTGTGTTGATGGACAAACTTAGTGTGACGAGCGCTGAGCTAAAATCAAGGTCAGTCAGTCAGTCAATGTTTATTTGTATAGCGCTTTTTACAACCAGCGTTGTGTCAAAGCAGCTTCACAGAAAATCAGTTTGTTATAAAAAGAAAAACACAGAGTTAATGTACAGACATGGGGGGCGGGGCACCGGGTCCAAGCCCCACTTGAGCAAGCCAGAGGCAACAGTGGCAAGGAAATACTCCCTTGAGTAAGGAAGAAACCTCAAGAGGAACCAGGCTCAAGGGTGGAACCCCACCTCCTCAGGTCCAACCCGGGCGAAGGGAAAGACAGAACTAACAGGAGAAGAACATCTATTAGATCCAGTCTGATTAGTCCAGTCTGAATAGTCCAGGAGGGAGTAACTGCAAGATGGAGCCGACCCATAGATAGAGTTCATGATCAGGGCCAGACGCTGGTCATAGTAGAGGTTGTGGTCATGCCAGGTGATGAAACAGGGCAGGAGACCCACAGTGGAGAATGATGCTCAGGTGCCTCTAGCTGCTCTGGGGGTTCTGACGTGATCACTCTGGAGAAATGTCATTCCTGTGCTTAACCAAGAAGAGGAAGGAAAGAAAGAAAAAGAAAGACACACAGAGACTGATTAGGAGGACTAAGAGGTAGACATCGTAACTCGTGTGAATTGAGTGCGTGTAGTCCTGAGAGTCCTGGAGAGAAATCCTCTGCGCTGGTGTGGTTTATTTTACAGGTTTGTAATCGAACACAGCAGCAACAAGAGCAAGGCAAACATAACAGAGGGGCTAGACAGAGTCAGAGTCAAAACACAAGCGACCGTCAGAAACCCAGGCAAAACAAAGCGAAGAATCAGAGTAGCAAACGAGTGATCACAGAGAGACCGGCTCGGTATGCCCAGAGTGGCAATCCTTCGCAATGGGTCAGCGGGAGAGACGAGTAGATATACAGACTAAAGTAACAGCTGTGATCAGTACTCGGGTGACTCGGATCTATACAACGGAACAGGATTGGGAGATGGCGTATATGTGAAAGTGACACCATCAGGCGGTGTGTTATGGGAAGTGGAGTCCAGGAGATCGGGGGGTGAGAAGAGATCCAGCAGGCATGATAATCTAGTATTAAAGGAATTATTTTACACTGTGTTTATGTGGTCACTATTTTGTACATCCTGGAATGTGGTAGTTGATGATTTCATGCAGTGAATTTCATTTTAGATGACCGCTACTCAACCTCCCTTTCTCCTTTAGTGGGCTGGTTTTGTTACTGCACCTTTAAGACCAGTGCAAACTGCATGGCCAAAAGTATGTGGACACTTTGGTTTAATAGAGCTCAGGTGTCTGACGTATATCGCTAATAGGAGTATTAGATCAAACACAAATCCATGAAGCTCCTAGACAAACTCTGGCAATTGAATGGATCGTACTAAAGAGCTCATCTTACGTGGCCTCCTTTACTACGAGTCAAGTCTGTCAACTATCAGTGCTAGTACAATGAAATGGAAACATGTAGGAGCAACAACAGCTTAGCTATGAAGCGGTAGACCACACAAGCTGAAGTGTATAGCATGAAAAAGGTCTATCCTCTGTTTTATCACTTACTGTAAAGTCCCAAACTGCTTCTGGGAGCAGCATCGGCACAAGAACCAAGTTCTATGAAATGGAAAGCCTAAGATCACTATTCCCGATGCCAAGCTGGAGCGTGTAAAGCATCTCACCACTGGACAGCGAAGCATGTGCTCTAGTGAGGAGTCATGCTTCACTGTCTGCCAGTCTGATGAGTGAATCTGGGTTTGGTGGATCCCGGAAGAACGCTAGCCACCACACTGCATAGTGCTAGGAGAGAAGTTTAGGAAAGGAAGGATAATAGGACTGGGAATGATTTTCTGGGTTACAGCATACAGCTAAAGGACATTTTAGACAATTATGCATTTCCAGCTTTGGGACAACAGGGAATGTTCTTCCCTTTCCTGAACCTCCACTTGACATTTTGTGTCAGCTCCTTTGGCAAAACGGTTTGGAATGGAGCAAGCTCATACAGGTGCGATGGTCAGGTCAGGTGTCCATATGCTTTTGGCCTTAGGATGTGTATTGTAATTGGCTGCCCTGTGTGGTGCCACATTTAAAAAGCAGTCTGGATTAAAACGCACCTTGTAACTTGGAATGTGTGGGACTGACCTGCTGTATATAAATATGAATATGTGAACATGCTGGGGTTTTCTGTGTAGTCACTGTACAGCTTATGTTTGGACTTTAACCGTTGGAGTCAGGCCGATATTAGTTTTGCAGTAGTCACAAATGAATTCGATCTTTAGTTATAAGACGTATTAATCACTGAATGGTAGAGGTGCAGTTTAAGTGGTTTTCCCGACTCCTCCACTCCTCCAGACTCAACTTCCCAGAGGGCATGACGTCACACCCACATGTCCCCAGTCAACCAATCAGCCCCGCTCCTGAGTTTTATGCCAGCTGTAGATATATGCTTCCCACAAACACTTCCTCATTGCGAAGTTTGGCCAAACGTAGTTTGCAACTCTAAGCGGTTCTTCTCTGTGTATCCTGACTCTGGCTTTAAACTCCCTTTGTTTTTGACCTCCTCTTTCTTCTTGATCCCTGTTGGCTTTCTCGTTTTGATCTACTCTCTGGTTATCGACCTCCCTTTGGTTCCTCTGACCATTCTTTTGCCTAGTCCTTCTGCTCTGGCTCCCTCGCTGCTTGACTACCCTGGTTCTGATCTCTGCCTGTCTCTTAACTCTTGCCTTCTCCCTCCATGTCTGTTCGTGATTTGTTGCTGTGTTCAATTACCTGATTGTTTAATAAAGCCCATCTGACTTTTAGCTCTGCACGTGTCGATCCTAAGCAACCGATTACTGCACCAATCCAGCCGAGTAAAGATTTCCATTATACAACAATGACACTGCCGCTCTTCAGGATGTGAACTGTTAGGTATGTCATTAGGGTGGTGAAATCTTCACCGGACACAGTTGATGCTGTTAGTAGAACCAGATGACACATTATCCAGTATTAGAAATGAAAGAATGCATGACTATTAGTAGGGTGAGTGTATGTAAATATTTACAGCTCATTAGTCTCTATGATTATCAATGCCTGTTACAAGGTGTTAATCGTTTCAGCCACTGTCCTCTGCATTTTGTCTTGTTTGTGCACCAGTATCTTCACACTGTGCTCATGTACGTGTTCAGTATTTACAGCTTGTGCATTTATCATGTGACATTTTCTTGCAGCACCCAAATTTTTACATCAATCAAGATGTTATTTTCTATTTTCTATTATCATAAGTGGGGATGTTGTGCTGTATTTTATGCAATGTATTATGGCATATCATACCATATGTATGGTATGCTCTATTGTGACTACCCTCTGGCAAGTGTATTAGCTTGGGGCTAACATATTAGTTACTGATGACATTAAAATAAAGAACATATTTAGCCATTCCTTATTTCTGCTGTACTGCATTGTATCATATATATGTATCAATTGCATCACACATTTATAAATGAATTAAATTCCAATAACAATAATACAGTTATTTGTATTGTATCATGGCGTGATTAGCATATTAGCTTGTGGTTAGTATTAGCTTGGGGCTAACATATAGTTTCTGGCTACAGTCCCCACACTAAACACAGCTTTTGTTTTAAATATTGCAGTAGCTAAAATAGATACATAGTTTCCATGTAAAAACGGTAATGTCAATTGCCAAGAGCCAATGATCGGAAAGTCGGAATGCTGCTATGTCTTCAACTTCTACTGCTGGCCTACTTCCACCCGTTCCCAAAATACATTTATGACATTTAGCTTATGCTCTTAGCCAGAGCGACTTACGAGCAGAGTTGCCACCTTTCAGAAATGAAAATAAAGGATGGGGCTTGGGGGGATGTTGGTTGGCGTGGTTATGTGTGAGTGACGTCCCGTATTTGAGTCCGCTGGGGTGGTTGGAGGGTTGCTGGGGCGAGAGTGTGATTAATCATGTGTGACAGATGTGTATATCGGACTTTTACTGAAATACGGAACAAATCGGGTCCCATATTTGACATGGGTCCGGGGTGGGGGGTGGTGGGGGAGATTGTGATCATTCATGTGTGTGTGACAGACGTGTATATCGGATTCTTACGGAAATACGGAACAAATCACATCCTGTATTGGTTTAATACGGGACGCAACATTTAATTGGGTAGATTCCGTAGTTTACGGGACAGGTGGCAACCCTACTTACAAGGGTAGGCCAATGTAGTGTTAGGAGTCTTGTCTAAGGACTCTTATTGGTGTAGCACAGCATAGTTACCGGGATTCGAAACCCAGTCACCCACATGTGGTGGTGGCTCCCTGGTGGGTAGTGGTGTTATCCGCTAAGCTACACCAACAATACAGACCCTGCCTAGAGCCGGTATTATGTGGGCGGTGTAGTGACACTGATGTGGTGGTGGTGGTGTGTTAATGTTTGTTGTGCTGTTGTGAGTGGATCAGACACTGCAGTGCTGCTGGACACCTCAGTGTCACTGCTGGACTGAGAATCGTCCACCAACCACAGCTATCCAACCAGCATTATCTTGGAGGCAGCATCCTGTGACCACTGATGAAGGACTAGAGGATGTCCAACACTGCACTGTGCAGCAGCAGATGAGCTGTAAGGTGGGCCAGCGAGGTAGGGGTGTCAGTGAGTGGATACAATGGACACAGTGTCTCACCAGCACACACACACTAACACACCACCTCCACGTCTGTGTCACTGCAGTGCTAGGAATGATCCACCACCTATATAACACCTGCTCTGTGCTGCTCCTGGGGTGCTGTGTGCATTGTGTCCATGTTTTCATAGGCCTTACAGAAGCTCTGTATTGCTTGATGCCCTCTGCAGGTCAGTGAGTGGTAAGAAGCTTTGCTCCAGCTGTGCACATCCGCTGGGTAAAGGGGCTGCTATGATTATTGAGACGTTGGGGCTCTACTTCCACATCCAGTGCTTTAAGGTAAGCGCAAGTATGCATGTTAAATGAAACAGGGGAAGACTTCCTTACATAGGGTTTTCCAGATAGAAGCCGTTGCAGTGAAACGTGGGAACTGAGGGAACAGATAGACATTAGTGTTAATGATGTTGTTCAGAGTGGTTCACTGTAAACTTGTGCATTGTAGAGAAACTTGCTGATGCTGATTTCTTTACGGTGGTGGTGATGATAGGAGCCAGTGAGGTGCAATGTGTAGCTATGTTATTTATTGTCCAAAAAGTCAGTATGTTTAATATTACTAATTGTAAATTAGCAATGCAGGTTGATATAAGAAGACTTCAGACGGATTCTATTGGTCTATCCGTTACACAGTGGGAAAGGGCTTGGGGATGAAAGTTTGTGCAACAAACTTGTTATTAAAATTATAGTTCATAATCAGCTGACAGGAATGAAACTTGGTGGGTAGGTTTGACCTTGTGATACATGCGGATGACTTCACGCTCATATGACGTAAGCACTGTAGGGCTGACCCAACAGCCAAGATTCAGCGAGCAGTGATGGCCTCCATGAGTCATCCACACTGACTGTTACACAGACTCTCTTTAACATCATTTCAATGATGGACTTCAGTGGTGTCGTGCCAGACTGTCACGGAGTGACCCAGAATGGCAGCAGGTCATCTTCAGTGACGAGTCCCACTGTTGTCTTGGTGGAAACGACCAATGAATCCGTGTGTGAAGGCACCGTGGTCAGCGCCAAGATGAACGGCTTATTATCACAGCCACCTCCACCCCTACCACAAAATCTGCAGGAAATCTGTGAGAACTTTCAAGCTGCATAGGATGGACTATCACAGGACACCGTTAGGAACCAGTGAGGTGCAATGTGTAGTTACGTTATTTACTGTCCAAAATGTCAGTATGTTTAATACAAACCGGATTCCAAAAAAGTTGGGATACTACACAAATTGTGAATAAAAACTGACTGCAATGATGTGGAGGTGCCAACATCTAATATTTTATTCAGAATAGAACACAAATCACAGATCAATAGTTTAAACTGAGAGAATGTATCATTTTAAGGGGAAAATATGTTGTTTCAAAATTTCATGGTGTCAACAAATCCCAAAAAAGTTGGGACAAGTAGCAATAAGTGGATGGAAAAAGGAAATTGAGCATATAACGAACAGCTGGAAGACCAATTAACACTAATTAGGTCAATTGACAACATGATTGGGTATAAAAAGAGCTTCTCAGAGTGGCAGTGTCTCTCTAAAGCCAAGATGGTAAGAGGATCACCAATTCCACCATTGTTACGCAGAAAGATGGTGCAGCAATACCAGAATGGTGTTACCCAGCGTAAAATAGCAAAGACTTTTAAGTTATCATCATCAACCGTCAATCAAGTTATCATCATCAACCATCATCAAAAGATTCAGAGAATCTGGAACAATCGCTGTGCGTAAGGGTCAAGGCCGTAAAACTCTACGGGATGCTCGTGATCTCCGGGCCCTTAAACGTCACTGCACCTCAAACAGGAATGCCACTGTCAAGGAAATAACAGAATGGGCTCAGGAATACTTCTAGAAAGCATTGTCAGTGAACACAATCCACCGTGCCATCCCCCGTTGCCAGCTGAAACTCTACAGTGCAAAAAGGAAGCCATTTCTAAGCAAGCTCCACAAGCTCAGACATTTGCACTGGGCCAGGGGTCTTTTCTGTTCTGTGGTCACTGAGAGACACTACTTCTGTATGTGTAGCTCAGTAAATATTCTCCATATCAGTTTAAATCTATCACTATTTATTGTTCCTGGTAACCTTTATCTTCCTTCCCAACAGCATTCCAATCCCACACTTCCTTCTGGACTGTTCGATTTTGATGATGACAAAAAGTAAACTGTAACCATCAGTGCTTCAATTGTAAACAAGCCTACTGGACTCCTATAGAGGTGCCACAGTAGGTTCTAAGGCAAGATTTTGCAGGTGGGGTATCTTGAAGGTGGGAGGTGGGAACTTTAGGGGCAGGTACGCAATGCTGGGAAGCCAGGTGCTTGACGTGACTGCCTGGAAGCTGAGTGTCACAACTGTATCACACCTTCATTAGCCTTTACATAAGCGGGTTTCTGTATGTAGTCTGATGGGTGCAGTGCTGCTCCACAGAATACAACAACATGACTGACACCACCTTGAGTGCTAGTTGTAGGTGGGAATGCCCTATTAAGATTGTGCACCTCTGTGTGTTGTGTGTTGCAGTGTGGTGTGTGTAAAGGGCTCCTCGGTGACACAAGCGCAGGAACTGATGTTCGGATTCGGAACGGTGTACTCAACTGTCAAGACTGCTATATCAAATCACGTGGTGAGTGGAAACTGAAAATCAGCAGGCTTGCTTATGACACCCACTCTATTAAACGCTTTCCAGAGCAGTACTGAGTTTTGAGGATCTCTAGAGGATTCAGAGCAACCCACTTTAAGGAGATCTGCCCACAAGGTCTGATAGTTAGTTATTTCTGAAATAGTTTAATAGTGGTGGGAATTTTCAGAGGGCGCCTTGGTATGCTGTTCACAGATGCTCTCCATCCAACCTGGCTGAGCTTGAGCTCTTTTACCTAGGAGAATGGGCAAAAATCTCAGTCTCTAGATGCGCCAAGCTGGTAAAGACATCCCCCAAAAGACTTCATTTGCAGCTGTAATTGCAGCAAGAGGTGGCTGTACTAACTTTTGATATAGGGGGGCTGAATACCTTCGCACTTCCCACATTAAGACATGGCAGGTATTTTGGAGTTAGCCTTACTCTCACACGAACACCATGATTTCTGCTTCTCCTGATGCCTGAGAAGTCTGAAAGGCTGCAGTCTCCTGGCCTTCTACGCTAAATAAGCCATAGACAAGCTCATAGTGAAGCAGGAAACAAAAATTCAGGCTTGGATCCACAAGACGTGCATATGGGACAAATGGCTTGGGGCTTTAATGTCTGATTCATAAGGCATAAACTTATTATGACGGTTGAATCTTTTTTAAGCCTGTGCTGTGGATCAGTGTGGCCTGCTAGCTAAGCTATTGTTAGCTCAGCTAGTCTCAAACACCACAGAATGGGTTTTGACATTCTTTCACTTTAATAGCAGTCTCATAACTCAACACAGAGTTAGCAAAACCAAGCCTGTACTGAGATATACGCCAGTGTTTGGGCCTAGCCTGCTTACTAAGCTAGCGTTAAGTTAGCCAATCCGGCTACAGACTCAACCACCATAGAATAAGTTTATTTCGCCTTTCATATCCAGTTGCTCGACTTCACTCCTTCAGACTCAAACCTGAGTTATCATCTAAACTGCTTTAGATAACAGAATCAGACTTGTTCTCTGGTGAGCAGAGCTGTTATCGTGCTAGTTAGCTAGTTAGCTGCAGTGTTTACCGATTAGCAGTTGTTAGATAGTTTGACATTTGTTAAATGATGGCTTGAAAATCATGTACTGCTCTAATCGTTTTGGTTATTTTCAATTCTAACCACTCAGTGACCTCCAGATCAGAAAAGCTAGATTACTGAACGCTTTAATGCCAAGTGTAAACGGCCTCATTAATCCTAAGTACTGACTTACGTGCACGTTGCCTTACAAAGCTTGTCTTTTCCCACAGCTGCTGGCCAGCCCACCACTTTGTGACACCTTTGCCAAGTCTACCGAAGCCCAGACCATTCCTGCGGAGAAGACATGAGCTGACGTTTCACTTCTGGAGCGATTTCCACAAAGCACAACGACCTACAAATCACCCTGTGAAACACACGGGTTAAACTGGAACTGTACGGAGCCTTCGATCTTTGTTCTGGACTCTTAACGTCGATACGTCATTCTGACCATTGTAGACGCATGAGCGTGCATTTTGGTAACAAGTATTAGACCTCATATTAGCTTGTTGTACAAAGTGGAGCCTTCCACGTCGTTTAGCAATAACAACACAGACCCGCGTTTTTAACGAGAAAGGTCCACCTAAAATAATAACTACACCGATGAGAGTTGCACAAGAGGTAGGGCTATCAATTAGTTATGCCAGCGGTTTTGCACTTTGGATCCTCCATCCAGGACTTTCAGCAGTTACTGAAGGACATTAGCAACAAACCAGTCCCCTATTCTCCAGTTTTAAACAGTGTATTCATTTTTATTTTTAGCGGTGTTTATAGGGAAATGGTTTTAAAGTAAGACATAGCACAAAAATGACCTCCGAGGCTTCCATAGGGCCAAAACAGAAGTGTGCATGTAACCATCCAGTCTCTTCTACCACAGTAACGTCCACCTGAAATATCTAATGACAATTAATACTGTTACTTTTTCACTCATTTCATATTTAAGTCTTAACTAAGACTGCCAAATTCAACGACGTGTCTCTACAAACATAGAGCCACACATGGATCTGTCCAGGCTGTGGCCTTCCGGTGGATCTTCATGGATGCGAAAGCTTATGGAGGTGAGGGAAAACAGCAGGACAGATGTCTCGGAACTTTTGGTGCTGGAGAAGACCTGGACGCCATCGAAGAACACAGACAAACAAATCAAGCCCGTTTTTTCCTCCACCGAAGCAAAATCAAGATGAAGCTCTCATTTTTAGAGATTTTAGAAAAGACATGGGAAAACATAGTGCTTGGAATAGTTAGGGGTGAGAAGGACAGCCAGCATTGAGATGGATGGAGACAATCAGATCAGAAGAATCACTAACAAGTCATCAGAAAGCCTGAAGACCCAAACGAATGTGACTGATCACCAGGGATCGGAACTTACTTGACAGTTCTTAATGGAGCAGTGCGTAGCCTCCAGCGACCAGGTTGCGCATTGCTATCTACTAACACCCCCACCCACCTCCATCCCTCCATTTCATCAGATTGTCTCCTACTTCAGTGCCTGTTCTGATTTAGGTTTTCCTTCATGGCTTTGCTTCCTTAACATGGAGGATCCTCCCTCATCTGCTCATTCGTTTAATGTTAAGGCAGTTCAGGCTCTGCTTACTTCCTTACCCTTAGTTGAGTTGATTTAGGTTGTCCAGACATTCTGGTTATTCGTTAATGCAGGTAGCTTTTTCGGGAATTTACTGTTCCACATTTAATGGTGCTACAGTTACGTTCTGGCACCTGAGGCATTGTATTAAATGCTGCACCATTTAAGATGGAATGGGGTGTCATTTTGTCATGTCAGCGGTTTTGCACTCTGGGTCCTCTATCCATGATTTTTAGCAGTTACTACAGGACAAATTTTTTTTTTGGATTCTCAAACCTCTCGTGACTTGAAATAGCCAGGTGTTCTGGCCGTTGATTCCACCCATGAAGCAGTTCTACAGCATAGCAACTCAAACATTACAGATACAGTTATTTGGTTTTTAATGTCAAGTCAGTTTAGGCTCAGCTTACTTCATTACCCTCTGCTGGGCTGATTTAGGCTGTCAACACATCCTAATTATTCTTTGAATGCAGGTAGTTATCTTTTCTGGAATTTCATGTTCCACCTTAAATGGTGCTACAGTTACATTCTGGCACCTGAGGCATTGTATTCAATGCTGCACCATTTAAGGTGGAAAGGTAAAGACTTACCAAAAACCTGCAGAATAAGAAGCTCGTAGTTTACATGAGAGTGGTATATATGGGAAGTGTCTTAGACGGAGTTTAATCCACGGAGCTACCCATAACTAGCGCTATGACAGGAGGTTTCAACAAGGCTTCTTCTTTGTCCTTCTTCGTCTTCCAACTGATGTTAGTACACCACCAAATTCAAAATGCCAGTTCAGCATAATGTGGCAAATATTAAAATGCCCTCTCTACAGCCAGTGCGTATAGCCACACCATATCTGGCATAGTTTCGTTCGTTTAGCGCAGGCGATAACGCTGCATAGCTGTACTCCATGGATGAAGTATTAAAGTGGATGTTCTGTCAGCATATAGCCTAATCAGAAAACATTCCGCCCGTGTCTGAGCCCTGGTTGAAACCTCTGGATCTGGATTTGTTGTTCTTTGAAATCACCATTTCCCTAGAGGCTTGATAGCTAATGGAGAAAGAAGTCAAGCCGAGTGTGATGCCATGTAGAGATGCATTCCTCAACACGGGATCTTGCTATCTTGTTCAAAGCCCTGTGGAAGCCTGTTGGAGAGTCAGCTTAGGAGCCACATGTGAGGGAACACCTCAGGAAGGTTCCTTTTAATTCAAATGGTTGTGAAACAAGAGAAACAAAGACAAGCGTAACAAGCAATGGTTATCCCTTCACCCATTCGCTTCGGACCTTAGGAAGTCAAGGAGCCTGTCATTAGTGTGATATTCCCGACGTCCTGCGATGTTTGGTTTGGATTCTGCTGGAAGATGAATGGGATATTTAGCCTTCAGTGAGGCAACGTTTATTTTCTCCTACAGCCTTAACAGTAGGCGCTATATGCTGCATGATTCTGCAAAGGGTCGATCCTGAAGGAAGTGACTGGACATTTTTTCTTTCATTATGGTTTAAAAAAAGAAACAAAAAAAAAAAGCGGATTGGTTGACTCGTGTGGTTTTAAGTTCGTTGCTGTGTTAACCCATTTCGACTCTTCTTTCTTTTCCATTTTGTATTTTTTTTTCTTTTTCGTTCTCATTTGTCCTCTTTATTTGTGATCCCACCTTAGCCTAGCTTGCGGTTTAAAATGCATGATGATGTTTTGGGATCCCCCTTAAGTAGTGGAATGAACACATTTCCATTTGGTTGTTCCTTACATTGTAACTGGGTGAGGAGGTAAGAAGCATAGGTCGTTTGCCTTTACAGACTTTTTCCGTTTTTCTGTCGAGTCATATACATTGCTATGTCGTGCCTTAAGAATGATTGCACATTTGGAGGAAGGCTGTGTGCTTGTGTTCCGTATGCAACATCCAGAGCTACACGGTGGAGTCACATTATTATGACCACCAGCTAATATCCAGACTAAGCGCTGTATGCTGCGCTTACAGCAGCTAGGCGGGTTGAAAGTGGCTCAGTAAGTTCCTGGTAATGCTGACTGCACTGCATCCCATAGGATCCATAGAGCGAACACGACGATGGAGATGGTCCCACAGATGCTCAAGTTAGGGTAGTGCTTAGAAGCCCAACCAATGTCTGACATCTCTAGCCGTGTGACATGTGACATTGTCTTGCTGGAAGATCCCATCCGCCCCAGGGAGGACAATCAGCATGTATGGCTATACATGTTCTGCATGTATAGGTCTATGTGCCTTCCACATGGAAGGGTGGGCCCAGAGAATGCCACAAAAACGTGACTTCCTTTAGGAAGTGGTCATAATAATGTGACTCGACTGTGTATATTGCTTTGTGTGTGGTTTTTTTTTTTTTTTTTGGTTTGCAAATGCTAAAAGATATATGCACAAATTTCTCTATTTCTACCATTGTCTTTCTAATCATAAAACCTTGCCAGCTGCATAACAAGACTTGTAATCGTTTGATGTTTTATGCCACAGTAGGGCTCGGCATGCTCTCCAAATATGTTTTAATATCCCCAATCTGTTTTAAATAATCTGGAGGAGACGGTCATATGCCGAGGTTGCTACATGCAGCGGTTTGTATTGTCGGTCATATTTGCATAGACTAATCTATAAGTAAGATAGAAGAATAATGATGAGGAGCAGGATAATGTAGCCTAAGGGTTTTGTTACTCAGAAGGGGAAATGGCCTGTGTGTTGAAGCTCTGTATTTATTTTATCATCTTAAGGACGATGAATAGGACAACCTGGCAACCCTTGTAATGCAGTGGGTTTTATAGCAAGTGTATGTTTATAAATAAACTATTTTAAATGCGCCTTCGGGGCTTGTGTATTTCACCGGTCTGAACAGTCTCCTGGTGAGAAAAACAGTGATCAATCAGCTATTCATTAAAAAGCCGTGACGAGAAGCAGAAAAGAAAAAGGGCTTCATGATAAACTGAACATCATGAAGCCTTGGAACTATTGCTACATAGGTAAACGTGCTTACCTACCTCCTACAGGATGCACCAGTGGTCTCTAGTGCCATGGTCACCCGACCCTGGGGGTTGATGTAGCTCAGCGGATAACACCACTACCTGCCACGGAGTCACCACCACATGTGGGAGACTGGGGTTTGAATCCCGGTCTGGGTGACTATGCTGAGCTACACCAATAAGAGTCCTTGGGCAAGACTCCTAACCCCACATTGGCCTCCTTGTAATATGATTAACCTTGTAAGTCGCTCTGGATAAGAGCGTCAGCTAAATGCCGGAAATGTAGACGTCTACCATCGCATATCTGCCACACCAACTCCAGCTAAATAACTTCTGAAGAGGTTCTCGATTGGTTGGAGCAGAGGTATTCGTGCTAGGTAAAGGAGGGCTGTTATGTTAGATGTAGGCAGTGTGCAAAACGCCCTCTGGGCTCCCGTGTTGTCCGGCGACTCATCCTGCTATTGTGGTGCTAATGCTAGCTCCCTTTTTTTGGAAATGCTAATTCCTAGTTTGGTGATGTGCTCTTCCACACATTGACGGAGATCTTACACATCTCCTCTTTTATCTTCAGGTTAGAACATGACTAAAAATGAGTTCCCTCAATCCTTTAGGAAACGGAGCAAGTTTTCAGGTGTACTAATATGGATATATTGGGACAGGGACGAGCATTGCTGAATAATGGAATACATGTAGTGGAACATCTCACAGCTACATTTAAATTTGAGGCATTTAGCAGACGCTCTTAGCCAGAGCGACTTACAACCGTGCTTAGTGTTCCATTGGATAATTTTCCAGACAGTAGAGGAAGGTTAGAGCCTGAACTCACCATGAGCTCAGACACTGCCCGAACAAGGGGCCAGTGCTGGTACCTAGAGAGATCAATACACAGACATGTATGAAGCAAAACTGCACTACCTGGCAACCCCAGCCCAGTGCTCATACCTGTAGAGAAGAAAAGGTCATTATGAATACAAGTGCAACACAACACAAGTACATACACACAACTTACACCTCTACTAGTGCTCACTGAGGTGAGGACCACGAGGGATTCGGCTGTACGGACCATCTGGGAGCCAGGACAGAGAAGAGTCTGGACGCTTGTCTTCCATGTGTCCTCAGGGATGGCGGGTCGAGTCGAACTGTACTTGAAGCTTGAAGGGCTCGAGGTACAGCTCGACTCTTCACCATTGCCATAAGGAGGGAGGGGCTGGGCCAATCTTGGCTTTGTAGACGAGCATCAGAGTTTTAAATCTGATGCTGGCAACAACAGGAAGCCAGTGAAGGGACTAGGTCAACTAGATTAATTGTGGAGGTGCATAGTGCACAGGGCATGGGTGACTTGGACCTCTGTGAAGACACCATTAATGCTATTTGGAGCAACATACTCTTCCATCCAGACGATGTCTTTTTTGGGGAAGGTCTTGCTACACCAGAATGGCTCCACAGGTAAGGTGCATGCCAGGTGCAGGCAGTGTGCAAGGAGTCTTAGGGGTAGGGCATGTGGTAAAGTCTTTCAGAGATATGCTGGGCATAGTTACGCTCTGCAGGCTACGGAGGACCAGTTGGAGTTTGCTGTAGTGCCACAGTGAGTCAGACCAGTGCCTCATCTCTAGTAAGTCAAGATTACCAAAGATAGAATCTGTGTATTTTACAGCCTGGATGCAGATTAAAACTAAGCTCTGCAGGAATGTAGATCTCCAGGAAGGGGGTCTTCAAGTCACAGGGTCACTTGAGTGTTATAGTAAACATCCAGCACAAAAAAATAAGATTATAAATATGATATAACACGGTAAAAAAAAAAAAAAACTGATCAGACCTATTTGAGAACTGTGTGGGCGTGACTATTGAGCGACATGATTGACATTTCAGCTGTCCGGCACTCCTAGCCTGCTCCACCACTCACAGAGAACTATAATCATTATCCAGGTTTAATGTAACAATAACTGGACCAAAGGTCACAGACGTGTGGACAGATGAATGGACAAATGAACAGACGGACAGTGAAAGGATCAGATGAATGAACAATGTTGACTGAATCAACAGGCGACAGGCAGCTATAGACAGTTGGTCTAGCTTGGGCTTTTGTTTAGGCTGGCTTAGCTTTACCTCGCTAAGTTTCTCTGACTCTGTTAAACAGATTTTGGGGGGGCGGGGCAAAAGATGGTAGCCTTCTGATTGGATAGGAAATGCTTACAGAAGCATTACCCAAGATTTTGACCACCCAGTTTACACAGAGAACGGAAACCTATGGTGAAATACAGCAGACGTTTATCAGACACTGGGGCCAATTAATAGGACATACCCATGTGAATGTTGTTCCAGTAATGCAAGCTTTTGCATTAGCCTATAGCTCAGTGTTTAGGTCAGAGGTCAGGACTGGGATTAACATTAAGACTGTATCGTCACTGTCCAAAGAAAAACAGGTATATCTCCAAAATGGCAACTTTACAGGAGAGGCCAAAAAACCTAATTTAATCTGATGGAAGTCAATGGAACCAGACCCTCTTTCCAAGCAGTTCTAATGGGCATTTCTGTTGGTCGTCCATTCTTCATGAAATTCACACACAGTGTGTATAAAGAAGATCATGGTGTGATCAAATGAGGCATGCAAAAGTAAAAATGAACAAAAATGGAGATGTTTTTTCTTCGGACTAGCGACGATATGCTATTTTTCAAAAATAAAAGTCATATGTGGAACGGCAGAGTTAAGGCAAGTTTGCAATCCCCGAGTGGCTTTAATAGGGGCCATTGCATTACTCATCATCCCAGACCACAGGCAGGTTTCAAACCAGCATGTGCAGTACGCGGCGCAGGCCCAGGAGTGGGGTAGTATGTGTGATAATTTAGTGAGGTATAAAATAAAATAAAGCAAACAAAGCAGGGTTTCCCTCAACATGGAGGAACCGTGCCCCCCGCACATTGTACTGGGCTCCCTGCTTTAACACCTTCCCCTGAAATCCATGCAACTCCTGAATGACGGGCTCGACTTAAGCTGGAGCTGATAAGCGGTGCAGGCCCTCCCGAAAGCAGGGAAAGCTCTAAAATGAGAACGGCAGGAACAGGGTTGAGAAACACAAGGCCCAAAGCCCAGTATTCCTCATTAAAATAGGCCTAATGGCTGTGCAGGGTTCTTCTCTGGCAGCCTCGGCTTCTCTGTCTGGTCCCATGGCAGCAGGATTGTGAATGAAACTAGCTCATGCTGTGGCCAGTGTCCTGCACACATCTCATCTAACACCTATCACTACACAGCAAACTTGACCAAATCCTAAAATGAGCCACTAACAATTTCAAAATAAAAAACTGAAGGTCTATAATCTGGATAGGAGATCAGTTGATCTGCCTAGATCTCGTTTTCCGCCGTCTTAAACATCTCCACACGCTTTAATGAGATGATTTAGTGGTGAACTCATGCAGTTAGCATCATGCTAATTGATGTACATAAACTTGTTAGCTCCGGTAGCTTCAATGTTCCAAACCTAGACACCACGTTTGGAGTACGAGGGGGAAATCTGTCAGCCTCGCTACGCTAGCTCTGCCACGCTAGCTCTGCCACACTAGCTCCTAGCTGTTCATTGTGTAGGAGGAGCACGGGAAAACATTCCAGGCTCTTCTGAGAAACGCTCTGCCTGTGCTCCGTCGCAGTGTTCGGCCCAAGCCGCAGAAAGAAGGTGAAAGTGTAGAGAAACACTTTGAGAGAGGCTTTGATGTGGAGGACTCAGAGGAACAGGAAGCGCTAGATCCCTGGAGACGCCCATCAAAGCGCTGCGGTTATTTTCATCCCTGTTTTCCTGATTCAGGACGAGCTCTTCCAGCGCAGGCCGACCCTCCAGCATCAAAACAACTGACCTTGAGCCTTCAGGTCCTGGACCTTCCTCGTATCTCCAACAGAATGTTCCTAACTTTGATGTACACTCTTCAAAAGAGATGGTTCTTCAAAAGGTTCCTCAGGAGAGACAATGGTTCTACATTCAAATAACTACTTCCTGTTTAAACAGGATTAAATAATGATCATGTGGCGGAATATAAATATATATATGGAAAAAAAAAAAGATAAAATGTACTCATTACCCAACACGCCAGACGTCTCGGTATGGAGCTGTAGAGGTTCCTGATGGAGTCCTGTGATAATCCATCCCATGCAGCTTGAACATCCTCACACAGTTCCTGCAGATGGTGCGGTAGGGGTGGAGGTGGAGGGACACCAGGTCTTCTGGACGTGTGACAACAAACTGCTGACCACGGTGCCTCCACACACGGATTCGTTGGGCGTCTCCACCAAGACTAAAGCGGGACTCGTCACTGAAGATGACCCGCTGCCATTCTGAGTCCCTCCATGACAGTCTGGTACGACACCACTGCAGTCTTTGGTGACGGTGACGTGGTGTTAAGGACAGTCGTGGTAACGGTCTGTGTGCATGTAGTCCTGCGTGGTGCAGCCGTCTGCCGATGGTGCTGCACTAACAGGAGGACTCATGGAGGACACCACTGCTCGCTGGAGGTCTGTAATGGTGGATGGTGGGTCAGTCAGGTACAGAGATAAGCCCCGCCCTTGATTACGACACACGTGCGGCTGAACAGTGACTCATTATTTGTCTCACCCACACACCAAGTTTCATTCCTCTCAGTTGATTCCTTCTGGGTGCAGACATTCTTTTGACAATGTGTGTATATACACAAAGGACATATATGTGTGTGTGTGTAGGTCAGGTGTCCACATACCTTTGGCCATATGGTGTAGATACAGAGCTTTCCATTTCAGAATCTATTTTAAGGTTCTTCAGGGAACCAAAGTCTCTTCAAAGACCCGGTTCTTGGTGCTCTAACACTCAAATAAGGATCATTAAAGAACCGAAAGTCACTATTTATGACGGATGTCTCCTTGTTCTGCGATTTCTGAACTCTATCTATGTGCAGCCCCCCAAGCGCAGCCCCCTTTTATCTAGGAGCGTGAAGCGCTGGCTGGGCTTTTTGTCGGGTCCCCATCATTTGCGATGATTGGTTCTCTCTGGAGGGACGCGGGCGGAATGGAAAGGAACCCGGTTGAAGCTGATTTAGTGTGTGAGGGTCCGCTCCTTATCTGCGTTCTCCTCCAGAGAGGTTTGTTTTGACTGTACGCTGTCTGGGTTTTCCTGCTCCAGCTCGTCTCTGCTGTTTCTGGGGACTGTTTTTTTATCCACCAGTTAAAACATGAGTTTCTAAAGAGGACCAGAGGAGAACAGTGTATCAGTGTAGGTGGTGGATCTGACAGACATTCATATCATTCATTTCTACCTGTCTTTCAAAATCATAGTATTACCACCATCAGCCCTTCACCCACACACACTGAGACTGAGAGAGAGCGGGTTTGGTGTGAGGTGTGTACAGAGTGAGGGAGAGAGGGTTTGGTGTGAGGTGTGTACAGAGTGAGGGAGAGAGGGTTTGGTGTGAGGTGTGTACAGAGTGAGAGCGGGTTTGGTGTGAGGTGTGTACAGAGTGAGTGAGAGAGGGTTTGGTGTGAGGTGTGTACAGAGTGAGTGAGAGCGGGTTTGGTGTGAGGTGTGTACAGAGTGAGGGAGAGAGGGTTTGGTGTGAGGTGTGTACAGAGTGAGGGAGAGAGGGTTTGGTGTGAGGTGTGTACAGAGTGAGAGCGGGTTTGGTGTGAGGTGTGTACAGAGTGAGTGAGAGAGAGGTTTGGTGTGAGGTGTGTGTACAGAGTGAGTGAGAGAGGGGGTTTGGTGTGAGGTGTGTACAGAGTGAGGGAGAGAGGGTTTGGTGTGAGGTGTGTACAGAGAGTGAGGGAGAGAGAGGTTTGGTGTGAGGGTGTGTACAGAGTGAGGAGAGAGAGGGTTTGGTGTGAGGTGTGTACAGAGCGAGGGAGAGAGGGTTTGGTGTGAGGTGTGTGTACAGAGTGAGGGAGAGAGGGTTTTGGTGTGAGGTGTGTACAGAGAGTGAGGGAGAGAGGGTTTGGTGTGAGGTGTGTACAGAGTGAGGGAGAGAGAGGGTTTGGTGTGAGGTGTGTACAGAGTGAGTGAGAGCGGGTTTGGTGTGAGGTGTGTACAGAGTGAGGGAGAGAGGGTTTGGTGTGAGGTGTGTACAGAGTGAGGGAGAGAGGGTTTGGTGTGAGGTGTGTACAGAGTGAGGGAGAGAGGGTTTGGTGTGAGGTGTGTACAGAGCGAGGGAGAGAGGGTTTGGTGTGAGGTGTGTACAGAGTGAGGGAGAGAGGGTTTGGTGTGAGGTGTGTACAGAGTGAGGGAGAGAGGGTTTGGTGTGAGGTGTGTACAGAGTGAGGGAGAGCGGGTTTGGTGTGCGGTGTGTACAGAGTGAGTGAGAGAGGGTTTGGTGTGAGGTGTGTACAGAGTGAGTGAGAGCGGGTTTGGTGTGCGGTGTGTACAGAGTGAGTGAGAGGGGGTTTGGTGTGAGGTGTGTACAGAGTGAGTGAGAGAGGGTTTGGTGTGAGGTGTGTACAGAGTGAGTGTGAGAGGGTTTGGTGTGAGGTGTGTACAGAGTGAGTGAGTGAGGGTTTGGTGTGAGGTGTGTGCAGAGTGAGGGAGAGAGGGTTTGGTGTGAGGTGTGTACAGAGTGAGGGAGAGAGGGTTTGGTGTGAGGTGTGTACAGAGTGAGGGAGAGAGGGTTTGGTGTGAGGTGTGTACAGAGTGAGGGACAGCGGGTTTGGTGTGCGGTGTGTACAGAGTGAGTGAGAGAGGGTTTGGTGTGAGGTGTGTACAGAGTGAGTGAGAGAGAGGGTTTTGTGTGTGAGGTGTGTACAGAGTGAGTGAGAGAGGGTTTGGTGTGAGGTGTGTACAGAGTGAGGGAGAGAGGGTTTGGTGTGAGGTGTGTACAGAGTGAGTGAGAGAGGGTTTGGTGTGAGGTGTGTACAGAGTGAGGGAGAGAGGGTTTGGTGTGAGGTGTGTACAGAGTGAGGGAGAGAGGGTTTGGTGTGAGGTGTGTACAGAGTGAGGGAGAGGGGGTTTGGTGTGAGGTGTGTACAGAGTGAGGGAGAGAGGGTTTGGTGTGAGGTGTGTACAGAGTGAGGGAGAGAGGGTTTGGTGTGAGGTGTGTACAGAGTGAGTGAGAGAGGGTTTGGTGTGAGGTGTGTACAGAGTGAGTGAGAGAGGGTTTGGTGTGAGGGTCTCAGACATCAGGCAGCGTATTCAGAACCACCTCATGTAGGAACTTCCTGTGAGGGAGCTTTTAGAGGGGACGTCTGGTCTTCTTCTTGTTTACCCCTCCCCTCCACCGGGTGGCAGCATCACACATCATGTGTCTTTGGCCTCAGCCCTAAGAAAGTGTGTCACCCTGGAGTGAACCATGCTAGCATCACTCTATTACATAAAGCCACATATTTCAGAAGTTGGATCAATAAAGGCCCCGAGCCTCTGGAAAATATTTCATCTCGGATCGTTACTAAAGTTTTCCATGTACGACCCAGTGAGACAGAACCAGTCGGAGCTGCAGCCCGAGCGCTCCAGAAATTCTAAAGTGAGTCATTTTACATTGAACAGGCTTCAAAGGCGCTTCCTGGCTTTTGTTGCGTCTCATTGAGCGTCCGTCCTGTTTTGACAGGAAGTCATAAAAGCCTGATACAGGTAGCTCCGTCCAAAACCAACAACTTCATCAAGAGGCTCTAAATGTTTGCTCCTTTTGAAGCCGCTATTCTTCTCCCGCTGCTGGGCCGAGACAAAGACGGCTTTGTGGATTTTTCACGGCCCATTTTCCATTGATGGTTCAAATTAGAAGAAACGAGGCAAGGAACAAAAAGAGCTCGGCACTGTTTTCTTCAGAAGGAGATGCTTTACATAATGACTCTGTTAGCATGGTGACATAGTAAACACCAAACAGCCCACTTCCAACCCGAGCAGTCGGGATTCGGAGCCGCCCGTGTTTTGATGAATGGTGATGCTGACAGGCTGACAAAGCAGAAGGAGGTGATTTATGTGGAAATGAGAGAAATGCAGGAAAACAAGAACAGAAATAACACAAGTATGTTAGCGCAAGTCTGCTAGCCCAAATATGCTAGCAAAAATATTGTAGCCCAAATATGCTACCCCAAGTATGTTAGCCCAAATATGCTAGCAGAAATATTCTATCCCAAATATGCTAGCCCAAATATGTTAGCCCAAATATGCTACCACAAGTCTGCTAGCCCAAATATGCTACCACAAGTCTGCTAGCCGAAATATGCTAGAAAAAATATTGTAGCCCAAATATGCTACCCCAAGTATGTTAGCCCAAATATGCTAGCACAAGTCTGCTAGCCCAAATATGCTAGCACAAGTCTGCTAGCCCAAGTATGTTAGCCCAAATATGCTAGCACAAATATTCTATCCCAAATATGCTAGCACAAGTCTGCTAGTCCAAATATGCTAGCACAAGTCTGCTAGCCCAAATATGCTAGCACAAGTCTGATAGCCCAACTATGCTAGCACAAGTCTGCTAGCCCAAATATGCTAGCACAAAGATTCTATCCCAAATATGCTAGCACAAATACTCTAGCCCAAATATGCTAGCATGAGGATGCTAGCACAAATGTTAGCGCAAGTATGCTAGCATGAATATTCCTTCTCTGACGGGTAAAGCTGGATTTCTGGAGTTAGTCAAAACTCAGGTCTGTCCAGCAGCTGGTCTGTTCTGATGAAGGTCACACGTCATGTATCCTATGGTACATAGTAAACGTAGAGACAGTGAGAAGGGTCTGGGTTCGGTTCCCCGACCGGGTGATGCATGCTCTCCCTGTATCTGTGTGGGTTTCCTCCTCCGGGTTCTCCTGTTTCCTTCCACAGTCCAAACACATGCAGTCAGGTGAACTTGAGATGCTAAATTGCTAAAATGCTAAATTGTATATATTAGGCCTATTTAGCATTAATGAGTATAAATAACGTTCATGTGCATCAATCCAGTTAGCTTAGTTAGCTTGAATAATGTTAGGTAGCATGTGTAAAGTTAATTTAGCATTAATTATTAATCACATAAACAAGCTAGCATTACTAAAGCTAATGAGTTTGCAGTAATAACATGTTTGGGTTAGTGAGTTAGTGTAACACTAATACTGTTTTACTGATATGGAGAATTATTTATAATTATTAACAAGTCAGCTTTAATACAGTACATATGAATGTATAAGCATTAGCTAAGCTATTAATTAGCATTATTATAGCTAAAGAGTTAGCATTAAAACAGATAAGACAGTATTAGTAAAGGAAAGGAATTAGCATTACTGAAGTTAATACCCTGATGGTAAACGGATAGCAGACCACTGCTGACTCACTAAGGGTGAAGCTGGTGGTCCACTGGTGTCTTGGCCAGTGTGTTCTTAGCAAATTGATTCGTCCTTCATTTCCTAATTTCGTTTTCTTTTAAATTAATCAAGTAAATCGTTTTTATGGTCTGCAACAACCGTTTTATATCCGGCCTGGTCCCTGATTTCTTTCTTGTAGTTGTTTGTGATTTTGATCAAGCCACCGCATCGACATATGCTTTGCATATAGTGATATGCATGACTAGCCGTCAAGCTATAAGCTAATACACACAACACAGCCGGCATGACTCTTACTTAGAACTCCTACTCCGGTCACCAACAAAACCATTCAGAAATCAGAGATTCTCCTTTATTTAGCAGTGAGAGGAGGAGGAGAAAGGAGGAGAAAGTGGGAGGCCAAGTTTAGCTGTTAGCTTGTTGTCCTGCTCGTCTGATGAGTCATTTCTGTGGTTTGAATGATTCATTTCTTCCACTGTGATGATAATTTGAAGGTCAGCTTTGATTTCTGAACCCTGTACAGTCATCTACATTATACAACCATCACTGTGGTGCCAACCAGCCCGGCCTCTAAGCTACACGCTAGTCAGTCCTGAACCAAGCTAGCATTAGCACAGCTCCTACCCAGGCCATCACATAGAACTGTAAAGCAGCAACACTGTCTCCAGTTTTCACCATTTCAACCAGAGAAAGAGCCAAACTGGTTCTACCCTGCTAACCTGCTAGCTTTAGCTGTTAGCTTGCTGTTCTGCAGATCTGACGAGCTTTAGAACCCACAACAACCCTGCTCATCATTTTAGACACACCTAATACTCCTCCACTGCTATTCATTTCTTCAACTCGGTGTGTAGGTCCGACCTGGTGAGACAGGCTAATGATTCTCCACACTCGGCCACACATGTGTGGTTAGTAAGGACGGGTCTTATCTCTGTACCTGACTGACCCAACACCACCATTACAGACCTCCTCCATGAGTCATCCTGTTAGTGCAGCACCATCGTCAGACGGCTGCACCACGCAGGACTACATGCACACAGACCGTTACCACGACTGTCCTTAACACCACGTCACCGTCACCAAAGACTGCAGTGGTGTCGTACCAGACTGTCATGGAGTGACTCAGAATGGCAGCGGGTCATCTTCAGTGACGAGTCCCGCTTTAGTCTTGGTGGAGACGCCCAACGAATCCGTGTGTGGAGGCACCGTGGTCAGCACCAAGATGAACGGTTTGTCGTCACACGTCCAGAAGACCTGGTGTCCCTCCACCTCCACCCCTACCGCACCATCTGCAGGAACTGTGTGAGGATGTTCAAGCTGCATGGGATAGATTATCACAGGACACCATCAGGATCCTCTACAGCTCCATACCGAAACGTCTGGCGTGTTGGGTTAGCGAACACGGCGGGCCGACGTCCATACTGAGAGACAGACTTCTGTATGTGTAGCTCAATAAATATTGATCATATCAGTCTAAATTTATCATCAGTTATTGATCCTGGTCACCTTTATCCTCCTTCCCAACACACCTGCACTCCCACACCTCCTCCTGGGTGGAGCTGTTAACCGAGTGTATAGACCTTTTCGCTCTGAGTTCTTGTTGTTGGAATCTAACTGCTGAATGAAGACAGGGTTATCTCAGTGCTCGGCGGTCTGGTCTGTTTCATCTGGTTTGCCAGCAGCAGACTAAACACGACTGTTCCCAGAACCCCGCGGCCCGTCTCCATTCAGCAACCTGAAGACTCAGAGCATTGTCCTTGAAGGGCAGCCCATTCTGTGCCCGCTCAGCAACAACCTCGACCCAGATTAAAGGAACATCTCTTCCACAACAAGGCCGAAAGCATTCCTCTCCTGCTGAAGAACCTTCCCGGGAAGAGGCTGGTTTTGTTTGTTGCCCTGAAAAACAGTTTGCCGGGCTTAACAGCCTACGGCTTGTCAGAGGATTATTCCTCTGTTTACGCCGATGCACTGTGGACCCTGGCTGGAAAAACCACCGACCGTATTCATGACTCACCAAAGCTGTGCTGAACCGGCGTCTGCCAAAGCTTGTGTAAGCGTTTGCTCCAGAGACCCGGACGTCTCAGCTGCTCGTGCTAGCGACCCAAAACATAAAGATCACACAAATATGAAGGTGGTGATGTCACAGAGAACACGAGCCTCCTAACAACCACCTGGAAGACCTGGTAGACCCCCCCACCTCTGAATGGAGGTGTCGCTGTTCAAGAAGCTCCTCACTGAGAAAAGGAGACCCACACACACATCCCACCAAGAAGCTGCTGGAGTTCTCAGAACAATGGACTGACCACCCCAGAGTCTAGAACCTCAACCCCACTGAATGTGTTTTGTGTGGGGTTTCCTGGATGCTGAGAAGAAGATGGAGATGCTACAGCAGCTTCTGAGACTGAACTGCGGAGGTGCTGGAATAAAGGTGAAGCTGTGAAGATGGTGAGGCTCTCAGTGACGGTGCTGTCTCCCCGGGCAGGGAAGCGTCTTGACAGGAGCGCAAGAGGGCTAGCCGGTGCCGTTCCTCCTCTGGTCTCCCATCATGCTAACTGGGTTACGTAACACAGTGTGGATTTTATCCGGCACTGAAAGTAGTTTTGGCTCATTTGGTTGGGGGGGCTGCGATGGGATTGGGATAATCGCCCCACATGGTCTTTTGCACGGTTTCTCAATCTGTGCACATGTTTGTTTTCCGATGCATGCTTGTGTCCAACTGCACCCTCGCGGTTAGCTCACCAGGACAGGTCATTTTCGGAATAACTAACTCGGAATAAAGGAAAGCTGCACCGTGCGCCAAGCTTGAGTCATTTGCTTCACATGGCAGGATCCCGGATTCCTGAAGCACCGCGTGGAAAAACACAGGTCGTGGTTCCTGCTGTTTTGGTTGAAACGGAGAAACTGTGAAAAACGTAACCTGCACTTTACATGACGCTAGCAATCAGACGCCTGGAGTCGCTAGGATACCGAATCGTTTGTGTCACTTTCTACACATGAACCGATTCATACAGGACTGGAAACCGGAATTTCCTTCTGCTCTTATTCAGAATTAGAGACATTTTTACCACTCGTGTGGAATCTGTCACATTTAACCCATCCATGAAGAGAAACACACCCACACACACACTGGTGAACACACACACTGGTGAACACACACACACACACACACACACACACACACTGGTGAACACACACACACACACACACACACACAAACGTACATACACACACACACACACAGTAGTGAACACACACACTGGTGAACACACAGTAGTGAACACACACTGGTAAACACACACGTACATACACACACTGGTGAACACACACACACACACACACACACACACACACACACACATACACACACACACAGTAGTGAACACACACACTGGTGAACACACACTAGTGAACACACACACTGGTGAACACAAAGTAGTGAACACACACAGTGGTGAACACACAGTAGTGAACACACACACACATACATACACACACACACTAGTGAACACACACTGGTGAATACACAGTAGTGAACACACACACACATACATACACACACACACTAGTGAACACACACACTGGTGAATACACAGTAGTGAACACACAAACTGGTGAACACACACTGGTAACACACACTAGTGAACACACACACTGCTGAACACACACACTGGTGAACACACAGTAGTGAACACACACACTAGTGAATACACACACTGGTGAACACACAGTAGTGAACACACACACTGGTGAACACACACACTGGTAACACACACTAGTGAACACACACTGGTGAACACACAGTAGTGAACACACACTGGTGAACACACAAACTGGTGAACACACACTAGTGAACACACACTGGTGAACACACACTGGTGAACACACACTAGTGAACACACACACTGGTGAACACACACTAGTACACACACACTGGTGAACACACACACTGGTGAACACACACTAGTGAACACACACTGGTGAACACACACACTGGTGAAGACACACTAGTGAACACACACACAGAAGTGAACACACACACTGGTGAACACACACTAGTAGGTAGTCAACCCACTTGTCCGGAGCGGTGGGCTGCCACACACTACTGAACAAACACACTAATGAACACATACACACTGGTGAACACACCCACATACTAGTGAACACACACACACTAGTGAACACACACACACTAGTGGGTAGTCAACACACTTGCCCGGAGCAGTGGGCAACCACACAGAAGTGAACACACACACACTAGGGGGCAGTGAGCACACTTGCCCAGAGCGGTGGGCAGCCACACGATAGTGAACACACACTAGGGGGCAGTGAGCACACTTGTCCAGAGTGGTGGGCAGCCACACACTAGTGAACACACACTAGGGGGCAGTGAGCACACTTGTCCAGAGTGGTGGGCAGCCACACACTAGTGAACACACACTAGGGGGCAGTGAGCACACTTGTCCAGAGTGGTGGGCAGCCACACACTAGTGAACACACACTAGGGGGCAGTGAGCACACTTGCCCAGAGCGGTGGGCAGCCACACAATAGTGAACACACACTAGGGGGCAGTGAGCACACTTGCCCGGAGCGGTGGGCAGCCCTATCTATGGCACTCAGGGAGCAGTTGGGGGTTAGGTGCCTTGCTCAAGGGCACTTCAGTCGTTCCTGTCGGTTCAGGGAATCAAACCAGCGAACCCTTCGGCCTCAAGGCTGGTTCCCTACGCTCCAGCCGCCGACTGCCCCCATAATCCGGTGTCTTATAGAGCTGCTGTGTACATGCTAGCGGCCCGATACTGGCTAAAATCACTCGTCCTCCAGCAAAAACCAACCAGTGTTAGCCTTTCACACAAACGCGTGAGGGCCGTGACGGACTGGGCCCGTCCAGGGTGTTTCCAGCCTTCTGCCCAATCACTATGCTAGGTTCCAGCCCCGCCCACACGGCCCCCGGAAGAATAAGCGGATTAGAGGGCGAAACATTAAGTGGAACCGAAATACAGAATTCCATTTAGTGCCATCTGCTAACCAATCAGAAAACATTTCCCAGTGACAGGCATACATAGCGTATGGGGCTCCCTCAGGCCTGCTGGCTCAGGCTCCCCTAGCCGTGGCTCCGCTCTGGCAGCCGGAGTGAGGAGCGTGGTCCAGCATGGCACGCATTTTCTCCAGCTGGAGCAGGCGGTCCTTCCCAAGTGGGTGCCATGGTGCCTCGGGAGAGATGGTGGAGTGGGAGCTATGAGTTGGCATCCCACCTCAGAGCCACCAAAAGAGCAGCTGGGCTGAAATTGGGAATTCTATGAAACGTTTCCAGGGAAACAGAGGGAGGAAGGAATAAGGCTACCAATCTGGCCTGCCTGGTCCAACAGCGAGGAACAAGTCCAGAGCCACAACTCAGCGGAACCAGAGGTTCCCAACCTCCGGACCAAGGAACAGTACCGGGCCATGGATCAATAGACACACTGCAAATAATGATACTTAGAGCTGATATATTATTAGAATGTTTTTGCTCTTGGTAATAAAATACATTATATTATATTAATATAATAAAATAATATAATAAAATTAATTTTAATTTATTTTCAGACATTTTTAACCTGTTTAAGTGACTTTTGTAAGGCAGTCTTTCTCAGATTTTGGCAGATCATTTGGCCTGGTTCAATCCAATTTCATAAAATAATATAAATAAAGGATCTACTTTTATAGTAAGAACATGTGGCTTATAAAATTACTTAAAACAGATAAAACAAACATCTGGAAATAAGAGGAATAGTCGTCCAGCGAGTTTACAGCCTTCGTAAAATAAGAATCTAAGATAATATCATCGCTGTCCAAAGAAAAACAGGTATCTCCATTTACAACTTTACAGGAGAGGCCGAAAACCTCATTTAGTTCTGGGCCGTTTCTGTCGGTCCATTCTTCAAGAAATTCACACACAGTGTAAACAGCAGCTCATGTGATCCAATGAGGCTTAAAAGTAAAAATCAACAAAAATGGAGATACGTGTTTTTCTCCGGACAGCGAGGATATATCACTGCTGAAACATCTCAACTGTCGTCTGTGTATCAGTGTGTTCTCATGCTGTAATGGCTGTATGGATATTATCAGACCTTTGATCCTATTTTGGTTATGTAATGCTTGTTGTAAGAGACTTGATGAAGTCACGGTGTTGGTAGATGTTTCTGAAATAAGATAATAATCTAAATAATATTATATTAATAATAATAGATTATGATTATGATTATGATAATAATAATCCATAAAGGGCGTACGACAGTCTGAACTACATCTCAGATAAGCTCACCTGCCAGTATATATGTATTCTGCAGCATGTTATTGTTTTTGTAATGTGATATCTCGATATGGCCGCTAGCTCTACATGCAGCCCCAGCTGCTGGCCACTTTGTGGGCGTGTCGCTATAACGCACTGCAGAAAATCAGATCTTACAGGTACAAATATACATCTGATATTTACTCTATATATTCTGAGATGGTTGAAGCTCATTTTAAGGTTATGTATGTTATATGATATGTTTAACTTGCTTAAGTGAGTTTTTAAATGTGTGGCAGACAAGGTGCCATATACCATTTACATTTAGCTGAGGCTCTTATCCAGAGTGACTTACAAGGTATATCATATTACAGGTGGGCCAGTGTGGTGTTAGGAGTCTGGCCCAAGGACTCTTATTGGTGTAGTACAGCTTAATCACCCAGACCAGGATTCGAACCCCAGTCTCCCACATGTGTTGGTGGCTCCCTGGCAGGCAGTGGTGTTATCCACTGAGCTACACCAACCATATACCAAACCCCATGAGATGTTCAGGCCCGTGTGGATGTGTGATCACGTGACCCCTATCTTACAGGATGTAGATATGCTGGGTTAGTGCTGGAGATCTCCAGCATTTCTGCGGTTCAGACGCGTTAATGAAATGTTTACATTCGGTGTAACGAGTTTTGACGTGATGATTAAATAGTTATGAAAATGATCAGTAATTAATTTCAGTCGTTTTAGTTACATCAGGATTTTAGCCTTGAATATTTACACATGTGACCTCTTTACTACGATCAGGGAAAGAACCATGAACGAGCTGCTCGTTTCATTTAACTGACTCTAATTTAGAGTTTTAAAAATGACAGAGAACAGGGTCCGGGCTCTTACGGGCTAAAACCGTTTTTACTCTATTAGCAGAAACGCTGGCCTGTTTCACACACACCTCCTCAAATGATCGGCCCGTGTGGTAAAATTAGATTTTGTAAAATCACTTAAATAGTAAAAAGTGTCCAGAAATAAGATAAATACTCTTAAAAAAGATAAATAAGTGGTGGGTGTAGCTCAGCGGATAACACCACTACCCACCAAGTAGCCACCACCCCACGTGGGAGACTGGGGTTTGAATCCCAGTATGGGTGCTGTGCTACACCAATAAGAGTCCTTGGGCTAGACTCCTAACACTACACTACCTGTAATGTGGTTAACCTTGTAAGTCGCTCTGGATAAGAGCGTCAGCTAAATGCCAGAAATGTAAAATGAGACCAGTATTTACCTGTCAAACATCTTAAGTGTAGTCCATATATCCATTTTTCTTGATTTCCTGGTTGTATAAATATTATAAGACCTTTTAACTTTTTTATATTAATATTAAATTAGTAATTTCATCAGTTAGTAATTTCAAGTTAGTCATTTAATTTCAGTTTTGTCTGAATTTGTTACAATTTATTTAAGCACATTTTCTAAAATAAGTTAATTATACAGCTTTTTTTTATTTTTTAAATTGTAATTATTTGCTTTAAGTAATTTTAGTAAATAATTTTTTACCATATCGGGGAACTCGGCTCGGATCTAGGCTAATTATCTGTCGATATACTGAGAAAGTTTGGTTTAGTAAAATTACTAACTCAAGAAACGTGTCTGGAATGAACTCAACTTTAACCAGCTCTAAAATCAGCTCACAATCTCAAGATTTTAGTGTATAAATATTTTAAGATGTTTCAGATCATCTTACGTTCCCACTTTTCATCGGTGGAGCGTATCCGATGATCTGGCCTGTCGCTCACAGGCGTTTCTACTCTCTGAGTCACTGTGTGTCGGTAAGCAGCTCCGAAGATGAATGTGACATACGGCATGTTTGCCCTGGAAGTCTGGAATTCCAGTGAAACGTCACCGGTGAGCTAACGGCAGTGTGGCCGGGCCCTGGGGCAGTAAGACCCCGTACCCTGTTCTGGGAGGCACAGCGTTTCCTGAGTTCAGCCAGTGGAAACGACAAAGCCACAGCAGACCCGAGGGATAACTGCCGAAGCTGCCGACATCCTAATAAGCTTAGGAAGCGAGGAATGTCAGGCAGCCGCAAATCCTGACACGCGAATGGGGGCCCGTCTCGGGCTTGTGATGGGGGTTTGAGGAGGCCACAGGTCCGGGACCTGAAGGAGCTCTCCGTCAGTTCACATCAACCCTCCTCCACAGTTCTCTGAGTTTGGCACGGCTTGGCTCTCTGCAGGGGCACGCCCTCTTTGCGGTGGTCTGGAAAAGTCCTTGTATCCGGTCTGCCCAGCAAAACTGAGGTCGGGGGGCAGCTGGCACATGGCACAGCTGGGTCCACGAAATGAGCTCACCCGGTGGATCCAGTCTGGGGAGGAAGTATGCCATCTGCTTGTATTCAGATTCCTGCATGTGCCACTTCAATGCCTCAGGGCACCGTGGGTAGGCCCAGTTCCATGTGCCTAATGCCGTGTTCACACTGCACCGTGTAGCTCGGAGTTTCCACTCGCTGGCGGTGTTTGGAGATCTCAGGAAGCAGCCCCTGATCAGACGCAAATCGGCATTCGCTCAGGCCTCGCCAGTCGACTCTTCGTTGCTGTGTGAACTCTTCAACCACAGTATTCCGAGACTCACCCTCAAAAGAGATAAGGGAACCCTAACCCTGTAGTGTGGAAGGAGTTGGGGCACAGGACATGGGATGATGGGAATCCCACACAAGGAGTTGAAGAGAAAAAACCTGAGGATGGTGTGGCGTCATTCCCCATGCAACTGTCAGGACACAATGTACTGTAGTGGCCAGGCAGTTTGGAGGGGCTCCTCCTGGAGGATGCTCTGGAAATGTGGGACCCCACATGATCAGCCAGGATTTCGGGATCAGCCATGTACCATGTCCGTGCTTTAGGAAGCTGGGGCAGATAAACCCAAGCAACTTGGTGGAGAAACCAAAACACTGCTGCGGTCCGAAGCACCACAGCCCAAAGGGGTTCATCAGAAATTCCAATTCCCGGCACCAGGGAATGAAGAGCGACTCACGGATGAGAAGTTCCAAATGCCTCCTAAGTTCTACAGGACCTTAACAGGGACATTGTCTAAACTATCCTCCGGAGGGACTGCTCTCCAGGACTCTTCCAAGACTCTTCCAGGACTCTTCCAGTGGACTGTCTCCAGTGTTGCTTCCGGGTCAGGGTTATGTTCAGGCAGGAATAAGAGGTATCCATGCCAGAATTCCAGGCCTGACTGGGCTGGGGCCAGTGCTCAGTCTGGGAGACACTCTACTAGATACCCGGGATACAGTGACAGGTGTTTGTGGCCATGTAGCATAACATTCCAATGAATATATATATCCAATGGATAACATTCCAATGGAAGTATAATTAACCCAGTTTGATGACAACTATTCCCCAGAGTCTCTGTGAGAAGAGGTTCTAGACCAGGGATCCAGAATTTGCCTCTAGCATTACTGCTACTGAGAGCTGACTGGTTAGCATTACTGCTACTGAGAGCTGACTGGTTAGCATTACTGCTACTAAGAGCTGATTGGTTAGCATTACTGATACTGAGCGCTGATTGGTTAGCATTACTGCTACTGAGAGCTGACTGGTTAGCATTACTGCTACTGAGCGCTGATTGGTTAGCATTACTGCTACTGAGCGCTGATTGGTTAGCATTGCTGCTACTGAGAGCTGATTGGTTAGCATTACTGCTACTGAGAGCTGATTGGTTAGCAGTACTGCTACTGAGAACTGACTGGTTAGCATTACTACTACTGAGAGCTGATTGGTTAGCGTTACTGCTACTGAGAGCTGACTGGTCAGCATTACTGCTACTGAGAGCTGATTGGTTAGCATTACTGCTACTGAGCGCTGATTGGTTAGCATTACTGCTACTGAGAGCTGACTGGTTAGCATTACTGCTACTGAGCGCTGATTGGTTAGCATTACTGCTACTGAGAGCTGACTGGTTAGCATTACAGCTATTGAGAGCTGATTGGTTAGCATTGCTGCTACTGAGAGCTGATTGCTTAGCATTACTGCTACTGAGTGCTGATTGGTTAGCGTTGCTGCTACTGAGTGCTGATTGGTTAGCGTTGCTGCTACTGAGTGCTAATTGGTTGGTGTTATGGTAACATCCCCATCAATTACAGTCATTGGAGTTTGGATCGATGCTGACTTAAATTCTTTAGACATCACTGCTCTACTGAGAGCTGATAGGTTAGCCCTGCCGCTACTGAGCACTCATTGGTTAGCATTACTGGCTAGCTGTCTAAACTGTCCTACCACAGCACATTATTTATTAGTAAAACCGGAAGTAAATTGTTTTTGATCTCCCAAAACTCAGTCCCAGTGGAGTCATCTGGGAGATTATAGTACTGTATGATGCAGGACCGGTACTATACCGATTTAAACTGAGGCTGAATTACCATTTTAAAACGGAACACAAGCTGTGAAGTGCGCATGCTCGGCACGAGGAGCGTCACCTCCCCTGGCGGCCTGGAGGACTGAATGGCCACAGCGTCGCCCTCAGCAGCGTCTCGCTTCTCAGCGCAGGGCTCACCGCGCTCGACGCCTATTGGTGCAGGACGCCTCGCCGGCCAATGAGCGAGGGGCCGCGGCGACGTCACGCTCTGCAAGCAGTTGAGTTGAGGGTCGGACCTCGCACCTCGCAGTCTCTGCGTTGCCAGCAGCAACGGAGGAGCGGAGCGAGGGGGAGAGAGAGAGAGCAGGGAGAGAGGGAGAGAGGGAAGAAAAGCCAGGCGCTGTTTTCTCCCGGCTGTCACAGTGGGACAAAGGCATGGTCTGAGCACGCTGGCACTTTTTCCTCCCCGTGTGAGCTTTCTGGAGCATGCATCCGAGGAGGAGTCCCTGACCGAGGAGGAGGAGGCGGTGGCGGAGGAGGAAGGCTTTCTGGGGGGCTTTTATTCATTTTAAGTGCGCAGAGGAGAGAAAGAGAACCTAGGCTGCAGGCGCTGTCTGCAGGACCGGACCTGGCCGGGCTGTGAGGAGGAGGGGGCGCTCAGGGGGGCTCAGGGGGGCTCTGCTATTTTGTTTGGTTTTTTTTTTGTTGTTGTTGTTGTTTTTTTTTTATTCCTCCGAAAAAGAACATGTTGCGTCTGACAGCGGACCTGCTGGCCGTGGGATTGTTCTTCCTGGGCTTTCTGCACAGCATGGAGGTGATTCTTCCAGCCAGGGCTATCGACGGTGAGTAACTTCAAGCTGGCTTCTTGTTCGAATTTCCCCAGTCCACCTTAAATGGTGCAGCAGTTTCATGCTAGCGCCTCAGACTACCTGTCCAGTTTCTTGTTGGAACTTTCCCGTTCCACCTTAAGTGGTGCATGCAGCAGTTACACTCTTCGCCGTTCCACCTTAAGTGGTGCAGTCAGCAGTTACACTCTTTCACGTTCCACCTTAAGTGGTACGACAGTCACTTTCTGTCTACCAGTCAAGCGTCGTGTTGTAACTTTCCCATTCCACCTTAAGTGGTGCATGCAGCAGTAACACTTTTTCCACGTTCCACCTTAAGTGGTGCAGTCAGCAGTTACACTCTTTCCCGTTCCACCTTAAGTGGTGCGACAGTCACATTCTGTCTACCTGTTAAGCGTCGTGTTGTAACTTTCCCATTCCACCTTAAGTGGTGCAGCAGTTGCATTCTTTCCCATTCCACCTTAAGTGGTGCAGTCAGCAGTTAAACTATTTCACGTTCCACCTTAACTGTTGCTGCCGGTACATTCTGTCCAACTGTCCAGTTTCTAACGGCCTAACCAGCTGCTGCATCATTTAAGGTGGAACGGGAAAGTTGCAACAGGCCATTTAAGAGTTGCTTACATTTCAGATACACCAGCATACAGCTGCTGAGCTGCAAGCCTGTTTTGAATTTGATGTTTTTGTGATGTCACAACCCTGCTCCTTTTGCATATCCGCTGTTACAGGGGTTAAGCCCCGCCCACTCATGCTGAAGTTATAAGTTATCAGTGTTTCCCCCAGGATATTACTGCTGTCAGAACAAAACCGTAATATCCGAAGAGGTGGTCCCCGTGGTCGGCCGAAGAGACGTCTGGTTCCATTGACTTGTACTGACCGTGCGGTGTGTTTTTTCTTCGCCTGTGAAGTTAATCGTTTTGGAGATACGAGGTTTTGTTCTGGCAGCAGTGATTATACATGACGGTCCACCAGCAAGCCAGGTGACCAGTTACACCAGCAGGAAGTGCAGGTTTACCTGTTCTACTCCATCACTGCACTGGAGGCGCAGCCCGATAGTGTTCCCTTGTAAGTTGCGTTGAAGTGAATGGGATATATCGACTACGGGCCCTTTAAAGTGCCAGCAGGTCGGCTCCTGGGTGGCTGGGCACATGCGGTATTTGGTCTGTCTCACCTTGTTGTGGAATTCCTATGCAAGTCGAATGCTCATTTGAATTGTAATGGATGGAAAAACATAGCATATGGGCCCTTTAATGTCACCTCGTCATGGAATTTAAATTGTACTGAATGAAAAATATAGGCTATGGGCCCTTTAATGCTTCAAAGAACAGACAGGTGTACAGGTGTCATGGAATTTCTATGCAAATTAAATTCCGAAGTTGATGAAATATATTGTATATGGGCCCTTTAATGCTGTAGAGTGCCAGATGATCGGCTCCTGATTGGCTGCCCACCGATTTTGTTAGGTCCGTCTTTCTTTGTCATGGAATTCCTATGCAAATAAAATTCCGAAGTTGGATTGTATTGGGTGAAAAATATAGCATATGGGCCCTTTAATGCTGTAGGGTGCCAGATGGTCGGCTCCTGATCGGCTGCACACAGGCTCAGTCTCACCTTGTCGTGGAATTCCTGTGCAAATCAAATCCTGGCCGCCATGCGGAGTTGCACCTAATTCCTTCAGGAACTGTCCCGGAATTTTCCGGGAATCGGGGTTTGTCCCGTGTTTCTTTGGTGGACAGGCCCAAAGACAGGAGGTGTCCACTTGAAGTGACTGAGAATCACAGCGAGGTGTCCCTTTCCTGACGCCCCCGCTGGCACTAGCCCCGGCCGCCTCCTCTCTGGGGCCTGGCGAGAACCTCTGAGCTTTCACGCATGACTGTTGCTCATAAAACAAAAGGGGGGATGAAAATCGGAAAGGCGGCGGGAAGGTCAGCGAGTTTAACATGCCTGAAAGCCCAGGGTGACCAGACGAAGGGGCGCAGTCTGAGGACGCCGCTCTGCTGGACTTCAGGGGTTCTCGGCAGACGTGGTGGGTTACCAGGACTGGAGGAGGTGGGGGGATGCAACAGGCAGCAGGCTACCACGTAGGCTGCCGAATCCCAGCCTCTGGAAACCATTAGGAGGAGGGGGCGTGTGTTCTGGAAGGGGCGTGTTCTGGAAGGGGCGTGTTCTGGAAGGGGCGTGTGCTCTGGAAGGGGCGTGCTCTGGAAAGGGGCGTGCTCTGGAAAGGGGGCGTGTTCTGGAAGGTGTCGCATTCGGAGAAGAATTCTCCAGCTTTTTTGGCAGAGTGGCGATTTTCCTCTACGTAATCACGGCCTGCGGAGAAATCCTAAAATAACCCCACGCAGTCGGAGCTCCTAAACATCTGCTCGAGCTAAAGAACCGCACTCTCGAAGGACGGTTCCACCAACTCCTCCAACTCCTGCAGGATTAGAGTTCAAAGGTCCGAACTGCTCACAGTGGTGGTGATGGTAACCAGACGTCCAGCTCTAATGTGAACATGCTGCCTGATGCCTGGTGTTTTAAGGTTCCTCAAGGGTTCTCTAGTATCTAGCTTGGAACCACCACTTCCAGAACTTTCCATAAGATGGTTCTTGAGATTGGTGGAGTGTGTGTGTGGTGTTTGGGTTCTATAGAGCACCCAAAAAAGGGTTCTTCAGTTGTCACAAGCTTGGCATTTTGGTGCTCTATAGAACCATTTCATCATCATGCAAAGAACCATGTATGTACACCGCACACCAAACCCTCCCTCACTCTGTACACACCTCACACCAAACCCTCTCTCCCTCACTCTGTACACACCTCACACCAAACCCTCTCTCCCTCACTCTGTACACACCTCACACCAAACCCTCTCTCCCTCACTCTGTACACACCTCACACCAAACCCCCTCTCCCCTCAAAGGTACACACCTCAACCACCAAACCCTCTCTCCCTCACTCTGTACACACCTCACACCAAACCCCTCTCTCCTCACTCTGTACACACCTCACACCAAACCCGCATCTCCCTCCTAAAAATGTCACAACCACCTCAACCAAACCCACTCTCCCTCACTCTGTACACACCTCACACCAAACCCTCTCTCCCTCACTCTGTACACACCTCACACCAAACCCGCTCTCCCTCACTCTGTACACACCTCAACCAAACCCTTTGGGCCTCTCACTCTGTAACCCTCACAGCCAAACCGAATCTGTACCATTGTGTCACATGGAAACCCTGTCGGATTAAAGGGCTCATATTGGACATTCTCCGTGGATTGCACACGCTCTCTAGCTCTGAGAAACATGGGCCTCACCCAAACCCTTCTTCTAAGAGTGACTCTGCACACCAAAGCTCTGCTCTTGGCTGTCACTCCGAGCTTGGCATTTTGGTGCCTCTATACCAAACCTGCTTCTGTACACACCAGGCTTGGCTAAACCTGGGGGAACCCTCGTCCTCCGTATGTAACACCGCACACCAACCTCTCGCCCAGACTCTGTGAAGACCTTTGACGTCACTCTGTGGTTATACCCTCTCGTCCCCTGCACTCTGTACACACACTCACACCTCATGAGCTCACCAGACCTCACACCATGTTTCTCGGGAGCATAGCTGTTTTATGTACACACCTCACACACAAAGCTCACTCTGTACACACCTCACACCAAACCCTCTCTCCCTCACTCTGTACACACCTCAAAACAAAACCTCTCGTCCCTCCCTCACACCGAACCCTCACTCACTCCACTCTGTCACACAACCCTCTCTCCCTCACTTCGTACACAACACCAAACACTCTCTCCCTCACTCTGTACACACCTCACACCAAACCCTTCTCTCCCCTCACTCTGTACACCTCCCAGTGGGTGCTACCCACTCTCCTATCTTTGCTCACAACCAAACCCCTCTCTGCAACTCTGTACACACCTCACACCAAACCCACTCTCCCTCACTCTGTACACACCTCACACCAAACCCTCTCTCCCTCACTCTGTACACACCTCACACCAAACCCTCTCTCCCTCACACTGTCTACATATATGGGTTGTTTAAAGGTGTGTTATGGAATATGTCAGGATTAAAGGGCTCATATTGGACATTCTCCGTGTCCTTTATTGCTCTAGCTGAGAACATTGGCCGCCACTTTAAGAGTGATGTATGCACATGAGCTCTGCTCTGATTGGCTGCTTTGTTTTGCATCCCATGAACCATTACCGGCTGCTTGGGCGGGGCTAAACCTGGGGGAAAGTTGTAACACCTAAGCCGGTAAGAGGTGAAGACCTTTGACGTGGTCTGTGGTTATAGGGTGTTTCCTGTTATGAGCCCGCATCACCATGTTCCGGGAGCTAGCTGTTTTATGTGCTGCTCAGCTAAAGCTAATACAGCTAGCCTGCTAGCTAACAAGCCTGACAACCAGAACACTCACATGTGGGTTCATAACAGGAAGCCAGTTTGTGTGCTTCCCAGTGGGTGCTAACGGTAGCTAGGTTTGCTAGCTAGCTAGCTAACATTAGAGGGAACGGTAGCTCTCTCCTCATCACCAGCAGGCTCTCCTTATTCTCACCTGGAGGAAGGAGCTAGACTCATCACTGAGTAGTTTCATGGACTCGAGAGCTTCAGCCAGTACGGTAGCGGCTGCGACCCGGACGTGAAGGTCTGATTGGATGGTAGCTGGACTGGACTTCCTCCAGGGGAGATGTGGAAGTGGTTAGGAAGGTGAATTTGTGTTTATTGTTTATTATTCCTCTGGTTATTTTCATTCTGGTCGTTATTCCCGGACTGATAAACTCCCACGGCCCGGATAAACATCTCCCGGACCTTATCCTCGGACCTCCGTCCCGTGCAGAGCGTTTCCGCCTCCCGGTTGTGCGTTTCCGTCTGTCTCTAAAGTGTACACACGCACTTCATCACCTCTGAATGCGCTCATTCACCCGCTTCGCAAAACCTCCTCGCTGCCGTCGGTGCCAGAGCGGCCTTCCAGAGCCGGCCGGCGCTGCTGAAACGCAGGAGCTCCTGGTGCCAGTGTGGAAATCCCTGTTGTTGCCAAAATGGTTCAGCATTGTGTGGTGGTCATTAGTATGGGAGCTCCGCAGCGGCGGCTCCGACTGTGTGGTGACTCAGGAAGCTTTTAAAGATCCAGTAAAGTATATGTTATGTCATCACGTGGGAAGCATGGCCGTCATTCCCTGCATTAAAACCGCGGAGACGTTCCCGGGAACGCGCTCGGAGGGAAAGCGGCTGCTGGGTCTCACATGGGCAGCCGCGTGACCTGAGCATGAATGTTAATGGATGGTGCTGATGGGGGTTATTAGGTTTGGCAGTGTGTGGTGTTAACTGCGTGGGGTTTAAGACGGGAGTCTATCGATCTGGTTTTCAGTTACTCAGCTCAGTCAGCTGCGTGTTAAGTACCGCTGTGCTGGGTTTGGACCAGCCAGTGCCGGGACACTGCTCGGTGTGATGTCTGACCGTATCAGTCTGAGCCTAGCAGCGAGTGCTAGCCCGAGGGCCAGTTTCCCAAAGCTCCTGTATCCGATTCTGAGTCTGATGGATCACAGCTGCGTGTGCCACCTGTGACTGAAGCACACCTAGCCGCGTGTAGCACCGCCATGAGCACCAACGCCAGCTGTGGTTGGACAGGCTTCTCGATGTAGCCATGTAGAATTGGTCAGGTGGTCCAGATTTGGTGTTCAGAGCAGCTCCGTGTAGGCACCGTGGTTCTCACATCACGTCCCATTATCGAACTCATGGAGGTGTGGGAGTGCAGGTGTGTTGGGAAGGAGGATAAAGGTGACCAGGATCAATAACTGATGATAAGTTTAGACTGATATGATCAATATTTATTGAGCTACACATACAGAAGTCTGTCTCTCAGTATGGCGTCGGGCCGCCGTGTTCCCAACACGTAGTAACCCAACACGGCAGACGTCTCGGTATGGAGCTGTAGAGATTCCTGATGGAGTCCTGTGATAATCCATCCCATGCAGCTTGAACATCCTCACACAGTTCCTGCAGATGGTGCGGTAGGGGTGGAGGTGGAGGGACACCAGGCCTTCTGGACGTGTGACTACAGACCGTCCATCTCGGTGCTGACCACGGTGCCTCCACACACGGATTCGTTGGGCGTCTCCACCAAGACTAAAGCGGGACTCGTCACTGAAGATGACCCGCTGCCATTCTGAGTCACTCCATGACAGTCTGGTACGACACCACTGCAGTCTTTGGTGACGGTGACGTGGTGTTAAGGACAGTCGTGGTAACGGTCTGTGTGCAGGTAGTCCTGCGTGGTGCAGCCGTCTGACAATGGTGCTGCACTAACAGGATGACTCATGGAGGACACCACTACTCGCTGGAGGTCTGTAATGGTGGTGTTGGGTCAGTCAGGTACAGAGATAAGACCCGTCCTTGCTCACCTCACGTGTGCGGCTGAGTGTGGAACGTGGCTCATTAGCATGTCTCATGATGTCAGACCTACGCCCTGAGTTTCACTGCTGCCGGTTGATTCCCTCTGGATCTAACTCTTCCTTTAATGAGGTTTTCCAGATTGTCCTGTCCACAGCGTTCCCTGTAGAACCCGGAGGCAGGTGTAGGTTCACTGGTGGTGAGTTGAGTGTCCTGTGTTGGTGTGGTAGACACGGTGACCCAGTCACCTCCACCACCTCCTGAGTCGGGAGGTTTCTCAGTAACCCTACTCCAGAAAGCTGTCCGTTGCCGTGTTAGCGGTGTTAGCGTTGTTAGCGGTGTTAGCGGCGGGTGCTCATTCCAGAGCCCACATTCAGTCGCCCCCTCAGCCGGAACCCATGGCAATGCCTTTTACCTCGGTGACAGGTAATCTACTCCGCGAGCGCCGTGACATTTCAGGAGGTCGGAGTCGCAGGAGAGTGCAGTGTGAGTGCCGGGAGGAGGAGAGGAGGGGGGGATAAAGGCGAAGGGTAAAGGGGGAGGTTTGGCCGAGGAGAGAGAGCCGGAGATAAGGAGCGAAGGAGGAGACGGGGAGAGAGGGAGCGGGAGCCCGGCCCCTGTGCTCAGCCGTCTGAGGAGCCCCTCGATCACAGCGGGGTCATTAATCTGGGAAGCCTGTTTAGAGCTGGAGGCCTGTTTTCACCCGGGTCCTCCTCACTAGCTTTAACCTTCACCCAGATGGACCCGCCGCTCGAGGAGTGCGGTGAACATGGCGGGTGATGTGCGGTTCTGCGTGCGGTAGCATGCGGTCAGTTACAGGAGGTGGTCATCCTCTACAGAGAACCTGCAGTGTGAACCGAGTACCGGCTACCTGGTAGCTCCGACCTGCCGCCAGAGTGCTGGAACCCCCACCTGAGGGTCTTTGGAGGGTTAACAACCTCACCACACCTAACCTGAAGGGCAACTCCACCCACCTCCTCCGTAATCCAGATATAAACAGATCAGGTTTGGTGCAAGGTGGTTCTTTACAGTGGTGGTGATGGGAACCAGGGTTCTGCATCTCCATACGACACCCAGACAGACATTTCCTTTAATTATCTAGACCAGCGGTGAACCTACACGTGCCTTCGGAGCGGAGTTTTG
>JAMWET010007039.1:162500-202500 GCA_024036415.1 Prochilodus magdalenae
TGTTTTTAGCATGTCTTTTAGCTTGTTTCTAGCTTTTTAGCATGTTTTATCTAGTTAGCTTGTTTTGTAGCATGTTTTGTAGCATGTTTTATCTGGTTAGCTTGTTTTGTAGCATGTCTTTTAGCTTTTTAGCATGTCTTTTAGCTTGTTTTTAGCATGTCTTTTAGCTTGTTTTTAGCTTTTTAGCATGTTTTTAGCATGTCTTTTAGCTTGTTTCTAGCTTTTTAGCATGTTTTTAGCATGTCTTTTAGCTTGTTTTTAGCTTTTTAGCATGTTTTATCTAGTTAGCTTGTTTTGTAGCATGTTTTTAGCATGTCTTTTAGCATGTTTTTAGCTTTTTAGCATGTTTTATCTAGTTAGCTTGTTTTGTAGCATGTTTTTAGCATGTCTTTTAGCATGTTTTATGTAAATAGCTTGTTTTTAGCTTTTTAGCATGTTCTTAGCATATTTTATCTAGTTAGCTTGATATAGCTTGTTGTTAGCGTGTGTGTGTGTGTGTGTGTGTGTGTGTGTGTATACTACAAGAATGTACAAGGTTTTTTTTTCATATAGTTATACTTGTGTGTAGCTTTGCTCGACTCCAAACATGATGTCATCGCTGTTCCTGTGAGTGTTTGGTCATATGCCCGCACGCCTGTCATCATCTCAATAGTACAACCAGTTCCAGCTGCTACTAATCCAGGTGGGCTGCTCAGGCCTGGACTGTAAATAGTGAGAATTAATTTTAGTAGATAAAAGAGACTTTTATTTTGCCGAACCAGCTGGTTTCACTTTAAACAGTAATGAAGGTGTTGCACTCGTCTAAGAAGTTTTTTAAAAATGTGAATTTCACAGTAAAGCTCTTCTGGAGCTTCGTTACCGCAGCGCTAGAGCTCCTGAGGCGGTTCCCAGGCTGGGGTTAGGTCTAGGTCTAAACTCGGATGAGTCAGCATGTAAAGTAAACAGCTTGCTCATCTTTCCTGCTGATACGGTGCGTGTCTGGCGAGGTTCGGTGGTTGTAGGATGTACACACATGGTGTAGTAACAGCGTGACTCAGAGAACAATCGCACCATCTCGGAGCTGGATTCCTGAAACCTTAACCTCCAGTTGTGTTTTTATTCCCTTATTTATCCAAGCGGCTGCAATTACCACTGTCTCGGCCTGGAGGCTGCGGGTTCTAGATTATATCACGGCCCTGCGGCTCTCTGGCAGGAACTGAAGGCGAGTTGACCCGTTCGGTCGTGGAGAACCAGGAAATGAAATCGCACACTTAACGTAGCCTCTGTTATTGAAGACTGGACCTGACCTTCGTTTATCCGGCTGATCTCCTCGCAAGTTTCAAGGTGGGGGAGTGTGGGAGTGTAGGAGCGGGCGAGCGTGGGAGTTTGGGAGCGGGCGAGCGTGGGAGTGTGGGAGCGGGCGAGCGTGTTAGTGTGGGAGCGGGCGAGTGTGTTAGTGTGGGAGCGGGCGAGTGTGTTAGTGTGGGAGCGGGCGAGTGTGTTAGTGTGGGAGCGGGCGAGCGTGGTAGTTTGGGAGCGGGCGAGCGTGTTAGTGTGGGAGCGGGCTAGCGTGGGAGTTTGGGAGCGGGCGAGCGTGGGAGTTTGGGAGCGGGCGAGTGTGGGAGTTTGGGAGCGGGCGAGTGTGGGAGTTTGGGAGCGGGCGAGCGTGGGAGTTTGGGAGCGGGCGAGCGTGGGAGTTTGGGAGCGGGCGAGCGTGGGAGTTTGGGAGCGGGCGAGCGTGGGAGTTTGGGAGCGGGCGAGCGTGGGAGTTTGGGAGCGGGCGAGTGTGGGAGTGTTGGAGCGGGCGAGCGTGGGAGTGTTGGAGCGGGCGAGCGTGGGAGTTTGGGAGCGGGCGAGCGTTGGAGTTTGGGAGCGGGTGAGTGTGGGAGTGTTGGAGTGGGTGAGTGTGGGAGTGTTGGAGCGGGCGAGCGTGGGAGTTTGGGAGCGGGCGAGCGTTGGAGTTTGGGAGCGGGTGAGTGTGGGAGTGTTGGAGCGGGCGAGCGTGGGAGTTTGGGAGCGGGCGAGTGTGGGAGTTTGGGAGGGCGAGTAGTTTGGGAGTGTGGGAGTTTGGGAGCGGGCGAGCGTGGGAGTTTGGGAGCGGGCGAGCGTGGGAGTTTGGGAGCGGGCGAGCGTGGGAGTTTGGGAGCGGGCGAGCGTGGGAGTTTGGGAGCGGGCGAGCGTGGGAGTTTGGGAGCGGGCGAGCGTGGGAGTTTGTTAATCATGTTGAAACAGCAGCATCTCATCCCGGACCACCTGCTTCCCTCTATCCCCCCTTAAACCTTGGTTGGAGGTACCAACCTGCTCTTTGCTCAGTAATGGAAACACCGTGTTGTTGTAGAGACGGTCTTTAGGCCCTCGGATCCGGACTCTGTTAGCCAGCACAGAGAGCAGTCCGACCCTGCCGTCTGTACCGGGGAACCGCGGAACCGCGGGAGGGGAACACTGTAATATCCCACTGGACGGGATCAGTCTTACTGCTGAATGGACCTGGATCCCGTTTATCCCGTGTATCTCTCTCCCTCTCCCTCCCTCTCTCTCTCTCTCTCCCTCCCTCTCTCTCTCTCTCTCTCTCTCTCTCTCTCTCTCTCTCTCTCTCTCTCTCTCTCTCTCTCTCTCTCTCTCTCTCTCTCTCTCTCTCTCTCTCTCTCTCTCTCTCTCTCTCCCTCTCCCTCTCCCTCTCCCTGTATCTGGAACTGTGTCATGCTGGTGGGGTTTGGGAATGTGGGTTAGGATCCCTGCTGACACCAAAATTCACTCCAGGACACTTTTCAAAGGAACGGAATGTGTGTCAGGAAGATAAGTGGGTGAAGCCACGGGAAGGAAAACCGGCAGGAGGAATAACGTTTCCAGTCGGATCAGAGCGAGGCCCGGTCTCTCTACCCTCTATAGCTTCACCTAACCTGCTTCTTTAACCTGGAGAGGTGCGGCATGGGACTGGAGTGGGAGAGTGTAGACGTTCTGGAAGTGAGGGAATGTAGACGCTCTGGGAGTGGGAGAGTGGAGGTCCTGGAGTGGGAGAGTGTAGACGTTCTGTAGTGGGTGGATGTGAAAGCTCTGGAGTGGGACAGTGTGCAGGTTCCTAAGTGGGCGAATGCGGAAGCTCTGGAGTGGGACAGTGTGCAGGTTCCGGAGTGGGTGAATGCAGAAGCTCTGGAGTGGGACAGTGTGCTGGTTCCGGAGTGGGTGAATGTGGAAGCTCTGGAGTGGGACAGTGTGCAGGTTCTGGAGTGGGACAGTGTGCAGGTTCTGGTGTGGGTGAATGCGGAAGCTCTGGAGTGGGACAGTGTGCAGGTTCTGGAGTGGGACAGTGTGCGGGTTCCGGAGTGGGCGAATGTAGAAGCTCTGGAGTGGGACAGTGTGCAGGTTCTGGAGTGGGACAGTGTGTGGGTTCCAGAGTGGGTAAATGCGGAAGCTCTGGAGCGTGACAGTATGCAGGTTCTGGAGTGGGCGAATGTGGAAGCTCTGGAGTGGGTGAATGTGGAAGCTCTGGAGTGGGACAGTGTGCAGGTTCTGGAGTGGGACAGTGTGCGGGTTCCGGAGTGGGCGAATGTGGAAGCTCTGGAGTGGGACAGTGTGCGGGTTCCGGAGTGGGCGAATGTGGAAGCTCTGGAGTGGGACAGTGTGCAGGTTCTGGAGTGGGACAGTGTGTGGGTTCCAGAGTGGGTGAATGCGGAAGCTCTGGAGCGTGACAGTATGCAGGTTCTGGAGTGGGCGAATGTGGAAGCTCTGGAGTGGGCGAATGTGGAAGCTCTGGAGTGGGACAGTGTGCAGGTTCTGGAGTGGGACAGTGTGCGGGTTCCAGAGTGGGCGAATGTGGAAGCTCTGGAGTGGGACAGTGTGCGGGTTCCGGAGTGGGCGAATGTGGAAGCTCTGGAGTGGGACAGTGTTCAGGTTCCAGAGTTCCTAATAACTAATTGGTATATATCTGAGGTATGCAGCTCGCGTTGTGAGGAGTGGGTGTTGGCCCGTGGTGGCTCCGCGGTGGCTCCGCTGTGTTGGTCTTCGTCTGTCTCTGCAGGTCGGGGCCGTTTCCTTTGGGAGGCGGAGCTCGGAGGGGGGGTCGCCTTTGGGGTCGCTGTTATTTACGCTGACCCCAGAGTGACTGGCGATTTTCCCCCCAGTAGAAAAACACAGCTAGAGACCCTCCGGATGCCCGAACCGCTAAACCCGAACTGCTGAGGTGGAGTTCCACACACGGCGAAGTCGCCGCGGATACGGACATCAGGATAATAAATTAACGATCCATAAAGTTCCTGTATATGGATGAGGGAGGCGTGGCCGAGTTTCAGCTACACCGCGCTGAGACCTGGCGCCCCGGTCCTGCGAGTAGTGGCGGGTCCTGTGCATGCTCGCCGCTCGGCTCCACCAGCCGTGCGGTGGCTTCGTGCTAATGGAGGTTCCCTCTCTGTGGTGTTTACAGTAAGCAGGGCTGTTGCTTTCTCCTCTTTATCTCCCCTCAGGCCCCGAGGAGGCGTTCAAAGCTCCCAGCTTAGCGGTTACGTTTCAAGACCCAGCGTGTCTGTGCCGCCGCTTTCACACGTCCCGCACCTCAAATCCCTTTCCTGAAATAACTGTTTATAAACCGCGGGGATCTTCAGGGCTTCCCGACCGGAGCGCCTAATGATGGTGTGATGTGTCACCAAATTACAGGCAGAAACGATAAGGATATTCCTGAACACCAGGCCACGGGGAGTCTCGCCCGGAGGAGCTGACTCATGACTCCAGCAGGTCTGGGATTCCGGGGCCAGCTGGAGCTGTAGAGGGTCCTAATGGAGTCCTGTGATAATCCATCCCATGCAGCTTGAACATCCTCACACAGTTCCTGCAGATGGTGCGGTAGGGGTGGAGGTGGAGGGACACCAGGCCTTCTGGACGTGTGACACCAGACCATCCATCTTGGTGCTGACCACGGTGCCTCCACACACGGATTCGTTGGGCGTCTCCACCAAGACTAAAGCGGGACTCGTCACTGAAGATGAGCCGCTGCCATTCTGAGTCACTCCATGACAGTCTGGTACGACACCACTGCAGTCTTTGGTGACGGTGACGTGGTGTTAAGGACAGTCGTGGTAACGGTCTGTGTGCATGTAGTCTTGCGTGGTGCAGCCGTCTGCCGATGGTGCTGCAGTAACAGGAGGACCCATGGGGGACACCACTGCTCGCTGGAGGTCTGTAATGGTGGGTGTTGGGTCAGTCAGGTACAGAGATAAGACCCGTCCCTGCTCACATCACATGTGCGGCGGAGTGTGGAACGTGGATCGTTAGCATGTCTCACCATGTCACACCTACACACCGAAGCTCAGTCCGGTCGGTTGACTCCATCTGGGTGTAGATATTCCTTTGATGATGATGTGCATGTTTCATGTCCTGTAATGATGAACACATCAAAGCACCTCAGGGCTTTATCGGCGTTTCTCCCGGTAAGGCGGGGTGTGGTTTTGGTCCTGTCACTCGGTAAAGCGTTGCCGAATCTCATTCCGTGTGTCCGGTCACAGGTGTCCGATTCGTTCTGTGATCCGAGGCAGGCGTGACTGGGATTGGTGGAGGCCTCAAAGGGCCCACTTCTAGGCCTAGCTTCCGAGGTTGGGTTCCTCGGCGCAGCCATGCGGTTTTAATTCAAGGTCACTTTGGCGGCGGCGGCGGCGAGTGGAGCGGGGATCTGCGTGCTAAGAGAAACCTCGGCGTCACCTCAGCAGGGGGAGGCGCTCAGCGAGGCCGACTCGCCCGCGTTCCTCTCCCCTCGGTTCGGGTTTGTGTTGAAAGAGCTGCCAGCTTTTATGGTCTCCAGCTCCAGCCTCTCGTTTTAAGAGCCACAGCTGGAGCAGCTTTCCCCCTCTCGTCTCGTAACGTGACAAGTCGAGCAAGCCCCCCACCCCCACTCCCCACACCCCAACCCCACCCCCCAACCCCACCAACCACCCACCCTTACAGGAACATGGGGAGTGACTGAGCGACAGAAGGATGGAGGAGAAGTGAAAATGGGCCGGTGGCTCCTTTTCCACGGCTCGGCATGCAGTGCCTGGGCTCTGACCGCTTCAGAGGTCAACAGAGCAGGATTCAAACATCAAAGCGTCTCGGAAAGCATTCCCAACGCTCCGTCGGTTGCTCTGACCTCCTCACCCGTTCCCTGTCCTCCGTCTTCATTACGACGGCCTGCGGTATAATTACGGATCGGGCTCCCGCCTCTGCTCCGGCTGAGTCACCCACGCCGTGGATTAGACAGCTCAGCTCGCCGATGATAGACTACAACTCTTTATATTTGCGTCCAGGCTTCCAGAACCGCATTCCGGAGGTTTCCGAGAGCTGGATATCATATCCGTGTCCACTCCTTCCCTCCATTCCAGCCTCCGTTCTTCTCAGGAGACTCGCTTCCCGAGACACACACCTCCACAGTTCAGTCAGCTGGTTCAGCATCTCCCCATCCAGATATCCCCAAACACATTCAGTGGTGTTGAGGTTCTAGACTCTGGGGTGCTCGGTCTCATTGTTCTTTGTTGGGTGTGTGGGTCTCCTTTTCTCAGTGAGGAGCTTCTTGAACAGATACACCTCCTTTCAGACCTCCATAGCGTTGAGGAGTCTCTCACAGTGGAAGAAGGATGGACAGAAGCTCCTGTGGAGGTTGAGGTGGTTCAGATGTTCTTTACAGTGGTGATGATGGGAACCAGGGTTCTCCATATCTAAAACGCATATATAGACACTTTATTGACTATCTAGAACCACCAGTGAACCTACACGTGTCTTCTGAGTGTGTATGGAATGTTGGTGATGAAAATCTGGAAAACCTGGAAATACTAAGTTCCTTTGGGGGACTATTTGACCTCACAGCGCCCTGCAGCATGTATCCCTCCACCATGAATGGAGTTTAAGGCTGAGATCTTCTCCACACTATCATAAACAGCGTCTCAGACATCAGGCAGCGTATTCAGAACCACCTCCTGTAGGAACTTCCTGTGAGGGAGCTTTTAGAGTTGACGTCTGGTTACCTTCACCCCCACTGTGCACACCTCTGATGGTCTCTAGAATGGAGTGTGTGACTCTGGATGACTCTGGATGACTCTGGACGACTCTGGATGACTCTGGACAGCTCTGGATGACTCTGGGCGACTCTGGACGACTCTGGGCGACTCTGGGCGACTCTGGACAGCTCTGGATGACTCTGGATGACTCTGGATGACTCTGGACGACTCTGGACGACTCTGGACGACTCTGGACGACTCTGGACGACTCTTGACGACTCTGGATGACTCTGGACGGCTCTGGATGACTCTGGACGGCTCTGGATGACTCTGGACGGCTCTGGACGACTCTGGACGGCTCTGGACGACTCTGGATGACTCTGGACGACTCTGGATGGCTCTGGACGACTCTGGATGGCTCTGGATGGCTCTGGATGACTCTGGATGACTCTGGACAGCTCTGGATGACTCTGGATGACTCTGGACAGCTCTGGATGACTCTGGACGACTCTGGACGACTCTGGACGACTCTGGATGGCTCTGCACGGCTCTGGACGACTCTGGGCGACTCTGGGCGACTCTGGACGACTCTGGACAGCTCTGGATGACTCTGGACAGCTCTGGACAGCTCTGAACGACTCTGGACGACTCTGGACAGCTCTGGACAGCTCTGGACGACTCTGGACGACTCTGGACAGCTCTGGATGACTCTGGACGGCTCTGGACGACTCTGGATGACTCTGGACAGCTCTGGACGACTCTGGACAGCTCTGGATGACTCTGGACGGCTCTGGGCGACTCTGGGCGACTCTGGACGGCTCTGGATGACTCTGGATGACTCTGGACGGCTCTGGACGGCTCTGGACAGCTCTGGACAGCTCTGGATGACTCTGGATGACTCTGGATGACTCTGGACGGCTCTGGACGACTCTGGACGACTCTAGGCGACTCTGGGCGACTCTGGACGACTCTGGACGGCTCTGGACGACTCTGTTTACGTCGTAGCTGTTAATTATACAGACGTTTGTGTGAAAAGCTCCTAATGTGCGTCACCGTTTGCTCCTCCGCCGCTGCAGGCTAATAAAATTTGTACACAGTGTGTCGCGCAGACTAAACGCGGACGCGTGTCCAAGTGCCGGGGCCGAGCGCAGTACAGTTCCATCATGGGAACGTGTAGAGAACTTCACGAGCGCTCGTAATCAGGCTCTGGTCGGGAAGTAATGGGCTCATTGATACGCAATCAAAAAGCATTCCTGGCTCCTGAAAGCCTGAAACCCCAGCCTGTTTATTAAACACGCTCCTTCACTCCGGGTTCCACACGCCGCTCTGATTAAGATGAAGGTTCTGTGGAGTGTTTTGTTTGAATGGGGGCCAAACAATAGCAGTTGCTGCTGCCCGGGTCTGATATTGACTCCAGCTGTCTCGTGTCGTGTTGTGTTCACATCTGGACCCGCTCCGCTTTAGTGGCGGAACGAAGCGGCTCTGGTTTGGTGTGTTGGTGAGGAAGGTATTTACGCCGGGAGATATTTACTACGACCCTCCGCTGTACTCTCAGAGAGCGGGATGTTTTGCTCGAGCTGAAGTGGATCAGCGCAGCGTGACGCTGTTCGTTTTAACGAATCCTAATTAAGTTCTGATAAACGACCCGTGATATCCAGAGCAGAACCCGGAGACCCTGGATAAACCACACGCTGGCTGATGATTTTTTTGTATCCGGATACTCAGATATGTTATACCTTGCGATGGCCCGGCCAAATTTCTTCGAGACCCATCATAACCCCTCCTAGGCCTCTGCACGAGGGCTGAGTGATGTAAGGCATGTGACTCCTTGACCTTTGACCCTAGAATCACCAAACTTGGATATGTGATGGCCCGACCACCATATCCCAATTTCATTCTCCTGTGCCTTTCGTTTCCTTCAAGCCTATGAGGACACCTATTAGTCTACTGCCTAAGGCCTAGCTGCTCTAAGGCCGGTAACTCCTTGACCTTTGACCCTAGAATCACCAAACCCAAATAGGATATCCAAATTTCATCCTCCTGTGATTTGGTAACACCTCTTTGGCTTTTGCATGCGGTCTGAGTCCGTTAATGCCTGTAACACCTTGACCTTTGACCCTAGAATCACCAAACTCAGAAATGTATTGTGGTGGCCCAACCAACATATCCAAATTTCACCCTTAATGCTATAAGGCCTGTAACTCCTTGACCTTTGACCCTAGAATCATCAAATAAATGTAGATTTGTTGTGTTTTGAAGATCGTAAGTTAAAGTCCCTCGTGATGGAAATGTACATGACGGCGTGTGACACGCGAGGTGAGGCGTTTTTGTGCGGTGAGCTTCAGCGCGTGGGCGTCCAGGTGTGCGGGTGTGGACAGGAGCCACCTTAGCGCTGATCTCTCCTTGCTGGACTCCGTCTGGACCTTGGTGTTGAGGCTCTGCCGCGCTGTTTGAATGGTGTGGTATTTTTGCTGGACTGAACCGAACGCGCTGCAGGAAATGTGAGCTGCGGTGGGTCTGTTTGTGCTGGGGTGGGGGGAGGGGTTATGGGGGATCAACATCCTCCTGGACTGATGGAGTGTTTCCTGGGATGTAGAGCCAGGGGGCTGAAAATAAAGCGCGTGCGGGTCTTTGTTTGTGAGAGGGAGGGAGTGTGTGTGTGTGTGTGTGTGTGTGTGTGTGTGTGTGAGGGAGTGTGTGTGTGTGTGTGTGTGTGTGTGTGTGTGTGTGTGTGTGTGTGTGTGTGTGTGTGTGTGTGTGAGAGGGAGTGTGTGTGTGTGTGTGTGTGTGTGTGTGTGTGAGAGGGAGTGTGTGTGTGTGTGTGTGTGTGTGTGTGTGTGTGAGAGGGAGTGTGTGTGTGTGTGTGTGTGTGTGTGTGTGTGAGAGATTGTGTGTGTGTGTGTGTGTGTGTGTGTGTGTGTGAGAGGGAGTGTGTGTGTGTGTGTGTGTGTGTGTGTGTGTGTGAGAGGGAGTGTGTGTGTGTGTGTGTGTGTGTGTGTGTGAGAGGGAGTGTGTGTGTGTGTGTGTGTGTGTGTGTGTGTGTGAGAGGGAGTGTGTGTGTGTGTGTGTGTGTGTGTGTGAGAGGGAGTGTGTTTGTGTGTGAGGGAGTGTGTGTGTGTGTGTGTGTGTGTGTGCGGTAGCCGCGCTGACCTCCCTCGTGCCTGTAACCCGAGCCCCTCCCAGCTCACGTCCAGTAATGTAAATGACCATCACGTTGACGCCATGTGTGTGAGGTACTGACCTCCCTCTGCTCTGCGTTTGGGGGGAGCGAGGGTGGTCCGGGGGCGCGTTTCAGCATTGACCCGTAGCCCCTCCATCCATTCTGTTTACTTCTGTCCATTCTAGCCCCCACTAGCTCCATCTGACTGCCTCAGGTGGAGCTGATTCTCCTCACTGCTGTTCTTCATTTCAGCAACTTTGAGAAATCCTTAGATCCAAATTTGTGAAATTGGACTGTAGCTAAGCGGTCCCGGTTTGATTAGCGTTAACGCTCTGTGCCGATGCTGTGTGTGTATACATATCGTCAGTGCCCCGCTTCGTGATCATCAGAGCGGAGAGTGGTGGAATGAGGAGCAGGATTTTGACCTCTGTTGCCCCAGGGGTGGTTTTTAGTGGGCTGGGTAATGTTGGTGGTCCGGAAGACTGACTGATCAGCCACACAGCTTTATTTTCTGGCAGGAGTCGAACTCACAGGACCACACATGTCCCACTGTGTGTTTAAGAGGTAGTACCTCCAGGCTCCTGCAGGTGGCGCTGTACGAGGATGATGGGGCTATAAACCCCTGTGGGGTGTGAGTGACGGGACCCATAGATTGGGAAGAGGTGCTACAGTGCAGGGAATGTCTCGTTCCATGTGTGGAAAATGGCTCCAGAGCAGATGTTAATGATTGGCTAAAAGGAGGGACTGCATGTGGGCGTGGCCAAAGACCATAGTGTGGAGGAAGTAGCTGAATCTGCAGGTGTGTGGAAGCGTACGGTCATACGGGTCTACCAGCAGTGGATACAATCCCAGTCTACAGGGAATTCTCCTCGGAACGGTGCCAGGGAAGGCATCCACCAAATCTGGACTAGCTGAACAGTGAGAGAGTCTGAACACTGATGTGGCTACATCCAGAACCTCGTCCAGTACATGCCCGATCCAGTCCAGGCTGGTACTGGTGCTGGTGGAGGGATTACAGGCTGGTAGGTACGGATCAGTCACAGGGGACTTTTCAGGGGGTGGAATGGTTCCGTTTAGAACCATGCATTCTCCATAGAACCATTTTATGCATAAGTGGTTCTTGGCATGGTGGTTTGGACGATGTAAATCCTGTAACAGTAGTGGAACCGGTTCTGGTTCTTTATAGAACCCTAATCTTAGACCCATATACAACACGTTCTTCATTAAATCTGATGCACAGTGGAGGGGTTCTATACAGAACTGGTGGTTTTAAATAGAACCGTTCCCCTTGCTAAAGAACCCTTAAAGAACCCGTTCTCAGCATGTAGCGTACGTACAAACATCCTTCCCAGCCCCATGTCATTACCCTGGTGGTCCCGTTAGCTGGACGTCATCAGATCGTCTGGTGGGTTTCGTAGTTCATGGTGACCGGGGACACCCGACCACAGATGGTTCCTGAGACTGCTTTAGGGTTAGGGTTCTCGTGGGGAACCGCTTACAGTTTACTTTCTCGGTCTAGAGACTTTGTTCTGGCTCTGAAGGGCTCCACCGCACGGGACCAGGGCTGCACCATCATCTGGAGCAGATTAGCAGTTAGCATTCGAGCCAAATGACCCATTAGCAGTTTATTATTTAGATTTTGGCTCGTTTAGACAGTTTGGCCCATTAAAGGTGCAGTTAACGATTTTGGAGAACATATGTTGATGTTTGAACTTTGGAACAGTGAGATAAACACACCCCTCCTCAAAAAGACACCGCCTCCGTTTAACACAGCCAATCGAGAGTCAGTTCTGCTACGACACTTCAAGAATAAATACACTAATATAACACAGACCAGCCGATTAAAGGTGCAGTTAACGATTCTGGAGAACAGTTGCTGATGTTTGGAAAAATAAGCCGAAGCTCAGGAATGCAACTGTAGCAGCATTTAAGGTGGAACCGGAAAGCTCAATCCATAAGCCAAAGCACAGGAATGTAACAGATGTAGCATTTAAGGTGGAACTGGAAAACTCAAGCAATAAGCTGAAGCTCAGGAATGTAACAGTAGCACCATTTAAGGTGGAACCGGAAAACTCAAGCAATAAGCCGAAGCTCAGGAATGTAACAGTAGCACCATTTAAGGTGGAACCGGAAAACTCAATCCATAAGCCGAAGCTTAAGAATGTAACAGTAGCACCATTTAAGGTGGAACTGGAAAACTCAAACAGTAAGCCGAAGCTCAGGAATGTAACAGTAGCACCATTTAAGGTGGAACCGGAAAACTCAATCCATAAATCGAAGCTCAGGAATGTAACAGTAGCACCATTTAAGGTGGAACTGGAAAACTCAAGCCATAAACCCAAGCTTAAGAATGTAAGAGTAGCATCATTTAAGGTGGAACCGGAAAACTCAAACAGTAAGCCGAAGCGCAGGAATGTAACAGTAGCACCATTTAAGGTGGAACCGGAAAGCTCAATCCATAAGCCAAAGCACAGGAATGTAACAGCTGTAGCATTTAAGGTGGAACTGGAAAACTCAAGCAATAAGCTGAAGCTCAGGAATGTAACAGTAGCACCATTTAAGGTGGAACTGGAAAACTCAAGCAATAAGCCGAAGCTCAGGAATGTAACAGCTGTAGCATTTAAGGTGGAACTGGAAAACTCAAGCAATAAGCTGAAGCTCAGGAATGTAACAGTAGCACCATTTAAGGTGGAACCGGAAAACTCAATCCATAAATCGAAGCTCAGGAATGTAACAGTAGCACCATTTAAGGTGGACCTGGAAAACTCAATCCATAAACCCAAGCTTAAGAATGTAAGAGTAGCATAATTTAAGGTGGAACCGGAAAACTCAAACAGTAAGCCGAAGCTCAGGAGTGTAACAGCTGCAGCGTTTAAGGTGGACCTGGAAAACATCCATAAAAATACCCACAGTGCTCGGCGTGGCGTGCGGGTGGAGCTTCTGAGACTACAGTCGTGGTAACCTCGCCTAACTCTGAGAGTCACCCTCTGACTCTAATTCGTTTTCCTCTCTGGTGACTTTCCTGGCCTCCCTGTGCTGCCTGAGCGTCACGGCCCTGATGGGTTCAGCACATGTTCTGCTCTCCGGGGCCCGCAGTGCGGTTCTCCATGCGTGCTAGTTAGCACATCATAGAAACCCCGCGGTCAGAGACCCCTTTATATGAGAACACCAAAAGGACGGCAGTGTCGGGTGGTTTGGGACGGAGGGGGGCCGTGTTCAGCGTGAGCACGTTCACAGTAATGGCTTTACAGTGTGTGTGTGATGAATGAGTCACACAGTGACCCCACAGTCCCGGGACCCCGCATAAACCCCCCCATTCAGGGCTTCACTGCAGCGGAGTGCCCTGAAATAACCAGCGCCGTGTTTATTTAGAGGACTGCACAAACAAACACCGCCGTGGTCACCTTAGACACGCACACCACTGGACTGGAAGCAGAGTCAGGTTTACCAGCCGTCTCAGCTAGCACAGAGGAACAGCCGCACAAACAGCCGCACCCAGAAGGAGTCAACCCACAGGAGTGAAACCTGGACATGGTGAGACATGCTAATGATTCAAGCTTATTCACGCAAGGACGGGTCTACACCTGACTGACCCAACACCACCACTACAGACCTCCAGCGAGCAGTGGTGTCCTCCATCAGTCCTCCTGTTAGTGCAGCACCATCCGCAGACGGCTGCACCACGCAGGACTACATGCACACAGACCGTTACCACGACTGTCCTTAACACCACGTCACCGTCACCAAAGACTGCAGTGGTGTCGTACCAGACTGTCATGGAGTGACTCAGAATGGCAGCGGGTCATCTTCAGTGACGAGTCTCGCTTTAGTCTTGGTGGAGACGCCCAACGAATCCGTGTGTGGAGGCACCGTGGTCAGCACCAAGATGGACGGTCTGTTGTCACACGTCCAGAAGACCTGGTGTCCCTCCACCTCCACCCCTACCGCACCGTCTGCAGGAACTGTGTGAGGATGTTCAAGCTGCATGGGATGGATTATCACAGGACTCCATCAGGAACCTCTACAGCTCCATACCGAGACGTCTGGCGTGTTGGGTTAGCGAACACGGCGGCCCGACGCCATACTGAGAGACAGACTTCTGTATGTGTAGCTCAATAAATATTAATCATATCAGTCTAAACTTATCATCAGTTATTGATCCTGGTCACCTTTATCTTCCTTCCCAACACACCTGCACTCCCACACCTCCTCCTGGGTGCGGCTGTTCAGCTAGCATTCCTTGTTGTTGGCGAGATCACTGCTGCACAGCCTCTCGTGGCCAGTTGCTTGTTTCAGATCTGTGGACGCCTGCGTCGTGTTCCGCTCCGTGTTGGCTCTGTCTATTATAAGAACCGGGCCTCTGCAGGGAACGGCGCCGTGACCGGATCATTCCCGAACCCGTGCCGTGGTTTCCGTTCTGTTTGAAGTTATTAACGCTGTGCGCTGACCGTTTGACTGTCCTCGCCTTACGCCGCTCTGGCGGAGCTGAAGGAAGACGGAACCTTTGGAACCGAGGGAATGGATCTGTGCCTGCAGTGTAATTGTTGGACCCAGCTGAGGGAGGAAAGTTCTAGACGGCCTACGGAGGCAATTATGTAAGAGTCCAGCGGCCCTTCAAACGCAGAACGTCAGACATTCCTGGGTTTTCTCCTCCAGATGTTCACATCACTCTGGTCTGAGTTACTCGTACGATGACATCACTGTTATGGGTGGTGATGCCTGTTGGTGTTTATCGATTGGGAGAGTGGTTGCTGTTGGTGTAGGTGATCCTGGTTGTTAGTTATCGGTGGTGATGGTTCTAGGTGGTGATGGTTGTTGGTGGTTGTGGTTCATGCTGTGGCTAATGTAGGTAATAATGGTTGGCGATATTGGTTGTTAGTGATGGTGGTGATGGTTCTAGGTGGTGGTTGTGGTGTTTGCTGGGCTAATGTAGGTAGTAGTGGTTGGTGATACTGGTTGTTAGTGATGGTTCTAGGTGGTTACAGTTGTTGGTGTTTTTTATTTTGATGCTGGATGTTTTGGTGATGGTTGGTAGTTGTAATAAGGGTTGCTGTCATTGGTGGTGGTTGTTGCTGATTGCTAGCTGGTGTTTGTTGGTGGTGTTGTTGGTGGTGGTGATGGTTGGTAGTTGTAATAATGGTTGCTGTCGCTGGTGTTGGTTGTTGGTGATTGCTAGCTGGTGTTTTTTGTTGGTGATGGTTGTTGGTGATTGCTAGCTGGTGTTGTTGGTGATGGTTGTTGGTGATTGCTAGCTGGTGGTGTTGGTGATGGTTGTTGGTGATTGCTAGCTGGTGGTGTTGGTGATGGTTGTTGGTGATTGCTAGCTGGTGTTTGTTGTTGTTGTTGTTGTTGTTGTTGTTGTTGTTGTTGTTGTTGTTGGTGGTGGTGTTGGTGGTGGTGGTGGTGGTGATGGCTGGTAGTTGTAATAATGGTTGCTGTAGCTGGTGTTGGTTGTTGGTGATTGCTAGCTGGTGTTTGTTGGTGGTGGTGGTGATGGCTGGTAGTTGTAATAATGGTTGCTGTAGCTGGTGTTGGTTGTTGGTGGTGGTGGTTGTTGGTGATTGCTAGCTGGTGTTGTTGGTGTTGGTTGTTGGTGATTGCTAGCTGGTGTTGTTGGTGTTGGTTGTTGGTGATTGCTAGCTGGTGTTGTTGGTGTTGGTTGTTGGTGATTGCTAGCTGGTGTTTTTTGTTGGTGATGGTTGTTGGTGATTGCTAGCTGGTGTTGTTGGTGATGGTTGTTGGTGATTGCTAGGTGGTGTTGTTGGTGATGGTTGTTGGTGATTGCTAGCTGGTGTTGTTGGTAATGGTTGTTGGTGATTGCTAGGTGGTGTTGTTGGTGATGGTTGTTGGTGATTGCTAGCTGGTGTTTGTTGGTGGTGGTGGTGATGGCTGGTAGTTGTAATAATGGTTGCTGTAGCTGGTGTTTGTTGTTGGTGGTGTTGGTTGTTGGTGATTGCTAGCTGGTGTTTGCTGTTGTTGGTGAGGGTTGGTGGTTGTAATTATGGTTGCTGTTCTTGATGGTTGTTAGTGTTGCTCTTGGTGATGTTGTTGTTGTTGTTGTTGTTGTTGTTGTTGTTGTTGTTGTTGTTGTTGTTGTTGGTGTGGATAATGATGGTTGGTGGGTTTTGTCATTGTTGTCATTGTGGTGGTCTAGTTTACTTTGTTGATAGTCTGTCGTGTGTGGATGTCCAGAGTTGATGGTACGTGTGACATTAACCCAGCTTTTATCAGTGTTCAGGCGCTGTAGCTCTGTGTTAATTATTTTGATTAAGTGTTTTCGACTGTGAAACAGAGGAACCTTGTGAAAACTACACCGTCCTGAATCAACCTGCTCTGGGAATTCCATTCAGTAATGAAGCCGGACAGGTTCAGATACCACAGCCTCGATGACGGACTACAGAACCGGGCTGTCTGAGGGGTTTGCTGGGAAGAGGCCTGTGTGCGAGGGGCGGGAAAGCGGTTTGGAACGCATCCTCATTTGACTCCGAGTGGAGAACCGGTGAAAAGAGGGAGCATTTTTGCCCCCTTCCGAAGCCAAACCAGAACAAGATGTCCTTTGATGGCCTCTAGACGTGTTGCATCACTGGCATCGGTCTGGGAACGCTGACCTGGATATTTGGGGGCAGGCTGATCCAACAGAGAGGCTGAAAGACGGGAACTGTAGGAGAAAGAGACTTTATATCGAGCACAAGTGAGAACCTGAGGGAACCTGGCCTAATGGAAAGATACGGGAAGTCAGGACTAGCGGGAACAGGGAGACGCTCAAGCAGCTTATTCATCGAGACCAGACACCAGCCGGCCGCGGAAGCTAACCTGAGCAGTACGCAGATACGACCTCATTTAAAACACGTCAGCCGACACGAACGGTGTGTAGGTTTGAGTTCTAGTTCCACACTCAGCCGCACATCAGGTGAGGTGAGCAAGGACGGGCCTTATCTCTGTACCTGACTGACCCAACACCACCACTACAGACCTCCAGCGAGCAGTGGTGTCCTCCATGAGTCCTCCTGTTAGTGCAGCACCATCAGCAGACGGCTGCACCACGCAGGACTACATGCACACAGACCGTTACCACGACTGTCCTTAACACCACGTCACCGTCACCAAAGACTGCAGTGGTGTCGTACCAGACTGGCATGGAGTGACTCAGAATGGCAGCGGGTCATCTTCAGTGACGAGTCCCGCTTTAGTCTTGGTGGAGACGCCCAACGAATCCGTGTGTGGAGGCACCGTGGTCAGCACCAAGATGAACGGTCTGTAGTCACACGTCCAGAAGACCTGGTGTCCCTTCACCTCCACCCCTACCGCACCATCTGCAGGAACTGTGTGAGGATGTTCAAGCTGCATGGGATGGATTATCACAGGACTCCATCAGGAACCTCTACAGCTCCATACCGAGACGTCTGGCGTGTTGGGTTAGCGAACACGGCGGCCCGACGCCATACTGAGAGACAGACTTCTGTATGTGTAGCTCAATAAATATTGATCATATCAGTCTAAATTTATCATCAGGTATTGATCCTGGTCACCTTTATCTTCCTTCCCAACACACCTGCACTCCCACACCTCCTTCTGGGTGCAGCTGTTCCTCTGATAAAGAGTGTATGTAATATAAAATAATAGGTAGGATGAGGGTTTGGTGTGCAATGGCTGATTGTAGACACTCTTTACAGTGGTGGTGAGGGGAACCAGGGTTCTCCATATCTAGAACACACCTATAGACACTGTGTTGACTATCTAACCAACCAGTGAACCTACACGTGTCTTCTGAGTGTGTATGGAATGCTGATGATGAAAATCTGGAAAACCTGGAAATACTAAGTTCCTTTGGGGGACTATTTGACCTCACAGCGCCCTGCAGCATGTATCCCTCCACCATGAATGGAGGTTAAGGCTGAGATCTTCTCCACACTATCATAAACAGCGTCTCAGACATCAGGCAGCGTATTCAGAACCACCTCATGACGTCTGGTTACCTTCACCAACACTGTGTTAACGAGAGCCTGTGAACCGAAGGTGTGGGTTATGGTGCTAATTGCAGGGTGGAGGGGTGGTGGGGTTAAGTACCGTATTTACAGTTACACTCCGTAAGCAGGTGTAGAGATAAACAACGTCAGCGGGCCTCGTAATGCAGTACCAGTGATGAGATGACGTGGGCCCCTCGGAAGCCTGTAATGTGCCGGTGTTTGTTTACCTCGCAGCTCTGGGTGCGCTTCTGTGGGCGGTGCTGAGGATGAATCAGTGTGTCGGTGTAATCTGAGGAAGGAGACTGATTTGGGTCAGCAGCGTTGCGGTGTAACCGCAGTTCTGTTGTTGTGTCTGTATCGGGCGGCTGTCCGTGTGCGCCTGTGAGTATACGGGGTCTTCAGTGCTCAGTCTGGATTGGGCGGTCCCCTGATGAGCCGGGTCTGGTCCTCTACCGTGTACTTACGTACTGGCAACAGCAAGTGTTACTCAGGGTGCCAATTACAGGGGGCTAAATACCCTAATTACAATCGCACTCAGTAAGCAGTTTCAGCGGTGAACACCAGGGCCGCTGGAACCACGGGGGCGGATGGGCACACCTCTGTTTAGGTACCGGGGCAACGACCCACCAATTTTACCTCGGGTATCTGGCATCATAAGGCCCTTCTCGACCAAATGAACCATGGCTCGTGAATGGGTTCTGTTCAGGCTTCTTAGAGCCTTGGTGCTAATCAGGGAACCAGTCTGTGTTTGCACTAGGAATACACCGATCCGGCTTGTCCATTTCCGATACCAGCACCGATCCATAAACTACTTCACTAAGCTCAGTCAAACAGCTCACTCTCTGGCTCTGTTCGAAAGTCAAGTCTACTGTAAGGTCTCCGGTTGCTGCAGATCCACCTCCGGCCACTCGGGGGAGACAACGGGCAACCAACAAGCGGTAAACGCAGCAAACGCTAACACCTTCAGCAAGCCAGGTTTTTACACCATGGCCTAGTAACACCCTGGGATACCATAGCTACAGACTAGCAAAACCTTAACGAAGTAGTTGTTTGTTAGTGCGGAACGATCTCGCTTCAACGTTGTTTGGTTGTTGTCAGATTACGTTGTCACGGCTTTCTGAGGAATTACATTTCAAACACTTAAAACGTTGTGGGCATCAAAACTACCTTGTCACAGCGTAACGGGGTGGAGTTAGCGAACATCACACTGGCTCTACGTAAACCAAACCACTTAGCACAGCTGTGTTAACTGCTGATATAAGTTGCTAACAGGTGGTCATAATACCGCATGACAACGTTACTTAACAGGGAGGTGGTTGTCGAGGCAACGTAAACCTGTTTGATGTAGACGTGTTAGCTGGGTTCAGACTGGCGCCATCTGCTGGTGTGTCCTACACGGTTTTATATTCGGGTAAACACTGCATTTCAGACCAACAGCCTACCAACACCTTAACTACACAGTGAAAACCATAGCCTCGCGACACGCTGGGATACCATAGCTACAGCCTAGCAACACCTTTACTACACATGGGATACCATAGCAACTCACTAACTACACATGCAATACCATAGGTACAGTCTAGCAACACCTTAATAACACACGGTGTACCATGGCAACACCTTAACAGCACATAGGATACCATAGCAACAGCCTAGAAACACCTTTACCACACATAGGATACCATAGCAACAGCCTAGAAACACCTTTACCACACATAGGATACCATAGCTACAGTCTAGCAAAAACTCAACAACACTGTTGTTAGTTAGTACGGCAACAACGTTATATCTGAGGGGACGTGGTTGTTGGGACAGCTGCGCAGAGCGGCGCCACCTGCTGGCTGTGTCACGCTGCGTTTCCTCAGACGTTGACGTGTGTGCTCCGTTAGACGGAACAGAACGTGCTGGGCTTGGGTGAATAATGCTGTGCCCGGTTTGTTTCCTGTGTTTGGCTCTGTAGCCCCGAAGACGTGCAGCCCCAAGCAGTTTGTGTGTAAGGACCAGGTGACCTGTATCTCTAAAGGCTGGAGGTGTGACGGAGAGAAAGACTGTCCCGATGGATCTGACGAGGCTCCGGATGTCTGTAAGTCCAGCATGTTTATCTTTGTGAGTTTCAGTCTTCCGTTCCGGGATCTGCGTACAGGTCCCGGTCTCTCTAAGATCAGCAGCACGAATCAGCTGATCCTAAATCCTGAGGAAGGAGCCTCTTCCAGCGGGCACAGGGTTCCGCCTCCTCGTCAGGAGACTGCTAGTTAGAGTGCTGTGGTGGAGAGTCCAGGAGAGCACCCCGAGGATGGGAATTGGCAGTGGCTGAATTGGAAGGAAGTTCTGTAACTGGGGAGGAATTCTTTTCTTCAGGGTGAGAGGAATAATCGGATCTTAGCGGTGCCACGGTTCTGCACTGCTACACAGAACACAGAATACAAAGACCAGGACTTTAATGCGGTGTAGGGTGTTTCCATCAGCGTTAAAATAAAAAATCCAAACGTGTAAACACATTCCCAGCGGATCGATTCCATCAGACTCGCATTTAGTGATCCGAATGCTTCCATGATGTCACTTCCTAAAAACCTGTCATCACGACTTACACGGTATAAAGGCTGATCTACATTCATATCACCGCCTTTGATGCTACAGCAACAGCCTAGCAACACCCAGGGATCCCATAGCAACAGCCTAACAACAGTTTTACTACACATGGGAGATCATAGCCTAGCAACACCCTGGGATACCAAAGCAACAACCCAGCAATTCTTCAACAACACCCTGGTATACCATAGCAACAGCCTAGGAACACCTTAACTACACCTTGGATACCATAGCAACAGTCTTCCAATTCCAAACAACATGCAGGACTCCATACCAAAAGCGTAGCAACAGCTTAACTACACATTTAAAAACCATAGCCTAGTGACACCCTGGGATACCATAGCTACAGTCTAGCAACACCTTAACACCCTGGGATACCATAGCAACAACCTAGCAACACCTTTAATACTTATGGGATACAAAAGCAACAGCCTAGAAACACCTTGACTATACATTGCATACCATAACAAAAGTCTTGCAATTCCATGACAACACACAATATTCCATAGCAACAGCCTAGCAACATCTAAACTACACATTTAAAACCGGAGCCTAGCGAAAACCTGGGATACCATAGCAATAGATTAGCAACACCTTTACTACACATGGAATACCATAGCAACAGCCTAGAAAAACCTTAACTACACACTGGATACCATAGCAACAGACTTGCAACACCTTAACTACACAAGAGATATCTTAGCAACAGCCTAAAAATACCTTGACTACCCATGTGATGGATAGAGATAGATAGATAGATACTTTACTGATCCCAGAGGGAAATTCAGACAAAACCAAATTCATACCATAAAAATTCATACCATAGCAACAGTCTAGCAACACCTTAACAACACACACTTTACCATAGCAACCACCTTGCAGCACCTGAATTACACACTGGATACCAACAACAGCCTAAAAAAACACCATCCCAACACATAGGATACCATAGCTACAGTCTAGCAACACCTTAACACGCGGGATACCATAGCAACAGGCTAGAAACACCTTAACACATGAGATACCATAGCTACAGTCTAGCAACACCTTAACACGCGGGATACCATAGCAACAGGCTAAAAACACCTTAACACATGGGATACCATAGCTACAGTCTAGCAACACCTTAACACATGGGATACCATAGCTACGGTCTAGCAACACCTTAACACATGGGATACCATAGCTACGGTCTAGCAACACCTTAATACATGGGATACCATAGCAACAGGCTAGAAACACCTTCCCAACACATGGGATACCATAGCTACGGTCTAGAAACACCTTCCCAACACATGGGATACCATAGCAACAGCCTAGAAACACCTTCCCAACACATGGGATACCATAGCAACAGCCTAGAAACACCTTCCCAACACATGGGATACCATAGCAACAGCCTAGAAACACCTTCCCAACACATGGGATACCATAGCAACAGCCTAGAAACACCTTCCCAACACATGGGATACCATAGCAACAGCCTAGAAACACCTTCCCAACACATGGGATACCATAGCAACAGCCTAGAAACACCTTAATACACCATTGAGCCGGACCTCATAGATGCGCCCAGTGTTCCTCTGTGAACCGCGGAGAACCTCACACCCAGGTCTGTGAGGGGAAGGCCGCGGGGGTGCGGGAGGCTTTGAGAGGTTTAGCTGGATGTTCTCTGGCCCTCCAGCTGTGTGCAGCTGTTCTCTGTGAAGCGATAGGAGTTATCGTGGCTTTGTGATGGGCACGTTATCCAGAAGGCTGGACCGGCTGTACGGGTTGTTCCTTCTGTTTAGTCTGATCTGCTGCCGCACCTCAGCTGGTTCAGAGGTGCGGTGGTGGGCGAGCTGCTGTGTGTGTGTGTGCTTCTCTGTAGAAGAGCTCGAGTGCAGTAAGCCCTGTGGTTATACCCGCACCAATACGATCAATATTTATTGAGCTACACATACAGAAGTCTGTCTCTCAGTATGGCGTCGGGCCGCCGTGTTCGCTAACCCAACACGCCAGACGTCTCGGTATGGAGCTGTAGAGGTTCCTGATGGAGTCCTGTGATAATCCATCCCATGCAGCTTGAACATCCTCACACAGCTCCTGCAGATGGTGCGGTAGGGGTGGAGGTGGAGGGACACCAGGCCGTCTAGACCGTTCGTCTTGGTGCTGACCACGGTGCCTCCACACACGGATTCGTTGGGCGTCTCCACCAAGACTAAAGCGGGACTCGTCACTGAAGATGACCCGCTGCCATTCTGAGTCACTCCATGACAGTCTGGTACGACACCACTGCAGTGTTTGGTGACGGTGACGTGGTGTTAAGGACAGTCGTGGTAACGGTCTGTGTGCATGTAGTCCTGCGTGGTGCAGCCGTCTGCCGATGGTGCTGCACTAACAGGAGGACTCATGGAGGACACCACTGCTCGCTGGAGGTCTGTAGTGGTGGTGTTGGGTCAGTCAGGTACAGAGATAAGACCCGCCCTTGCTCACCTCACGTGTGCGGCCGAGTGTGGACGGTGAAACAGTCTGACTGATGTGTTGGATCAGTGTGAGTCTGTTGTATAGGAAACATTGGGGATAATAAATAGATCTGCTGTGTGCAGCGTAGGAGTGTTAGTGGTGAGGTGTGGAGTTCAGCAGAGTGGTGGTGGATGGAGAGAGAGCTGGACCTGAGCCGACTGGTGTGGCTTGGGTGGGAGGAGTCCGTGACGATGCTGCACACTCTGCACACTCAACACGGGTGGGGAATGTCCCTACTGTGCAGTGATGGTGCACGGAACCGTCTTCACCCCTTCGGGAGGGCCCTTCCGGTCGGCCCCTGTGGAGCTGCTCTACCACACGGTCACACAGCCAGTTATTCCGGTACTCCTGGAGTGGTCACATGACCAGGTTAGAATTAACTGAGTTTCAAATAGAACTGAATGAAACTGAGCTCTCTAATGGGGGTAACTTGGTTTGTCTGACTCTTGCTGCCGATGGCGGTCGGTTTGGGCAGAACCGGCACCGCGTCGGCGTGTTGGTTATTGTGGCTGGTTTGGTGGTGCACTGTGATGGTAGTAACGTGGTAGATTACGGTGTAACAGGCTGAATACTCCACCCAACGGTACCTCGTTTATTCCGTTTCGGTCGTGGCTATGGAAACCAGCCTACGGTGTGTTGACATGTATGAGGTAGATGGACGTCGGCAAACCAGATACTCCATTGTTTTTAAAGTAGCCGTAATGGAAAATTCCGGCAGAGCGGACCGCAGCCATGCGAGGAATGCTCCAGCAACAGTTTAAGATTCCCAACGTTTACAGCGACCGCAGCAAAGGAATAATCTGGATGTGGATTTTTTTGGGAGCCATAGACGCCGAAACGCTCACTGTCAAATTCCAAATGAACCCGGTACAAACAACAAACACAATGAGCCAGTCTGTCGGTCTGTAGGAAGGAGGGTAGGTGTAATAATAATAATAATAATAATAATAATAATAATAATAATAATAATTAATAATAAATAATAATAATAATAATAAATAATAATGAAGAAAAATAATAATGATAATTTAAAAATAAATAAATAATAATAAAAAGAAGATGATAAAGATAAAAAAAAAAATAATAATGGCAAAAATACCACAATTAAATAATAAAATAATAATAAATGGATAAGTAAATGAACTTGAATAATAAAATATACATTATTCATAATAATAATAATAATAATAATAATGATAATAATAATAAATCAGGATATACCAGTGAAACAGGTGATGAGTGAGTTCCAGGCGGATGCTGGGTGGAGACGGAGGGGAGGTATATACACTGTATGGTGGAGTTATATCTACACCTGTATGACAGGAGCTGGAGCGTGGCTGAGGCGTTGACCCCGGCTGCCGTAGCGCGCCGGTATACCAGCAGCTCTGTCCTGTGGTGTTACCGCCGCTCCGCTCACAGGCAGGCTGGGATTGACGTGTAATTAGATTTAACTCGGCCTCGGGGGAACAATGCCCGGCTTCATCCGGCCGCATGACGACTAAACTAATGTTTGTGCTCCTCAGTCACAACCGATTTCACACTTCTCCTTCCCGGCGTCCCGGCTCGCTCCTGACCCCGGAGGGGGCCACGAGGCAGGCCGCGACGGCCGAGTCCCTCCACATGACAGAGGGACAGGACGGGACACGGTCCAGGGAATCTGGAACCTGGGAGGTGTACAAACACAGGCTGGGGGTCTTGAGTTTCTGTACACACCAGATGGAGCTGATCAGCCAGAGATGTACAGCTACAAGGCTAACGTGGCTAGCAATACTGGAAGCTTAGCGTTAGCGAGGTTAGCCTGAGATAGCGTACTGTGCGTTTGTATTTGCACGTATACAGTATTACAGTATGTTCACGTTCATGTGACGTATATATCAAATAAACACATTTAGTTCTGTTAAAGCTTTTCATTTTCATTTCTTTTAGTTTATTTTATAACAGTTAGCTTCTGTTCCGGTAGCATTTGACTTGCTGGTTGTGCCACCTGACTTTTCAGACTCATTTCAAATTATTATTATTATTATTATTATTATTATTATTATTATTTATTTAATTTTTTTTGCATTTTTATATTTGAGGGCATGTCGTATCCTACATACGTTTAGTTTTACCAAAACGTTTTATTTCACATATTAACTGACCTGGTGTGGTTGAGTTTTCGGACTGATTTTAAAACAGGCATGTGCTAGGACACCCGCAGAAACCCTCGTCCTTCAACTGTTATTATAATAATGACACATTTTTGGTGGATTTGCCAAGGAGGTCGTACCACCTGGCAACCGAACCGTTTTAACCCAATCAGTACATTAATAAAACTTTGGCACTGCACCATGATGGTCGCTTGGGGTCTTCATGTTGATGGAATACCCCGATCCCTCTTTTGTAAAAGCATGTCATAATAAAAGTCCTTTGTTTTCGGTTGCGCCGCTTGACATTTGAGCAAAAACGTGCCATATTAAGAACTATTAAAATTAATTTTAATTTTAAAAGTTTACGTTTTCAAACATTAAAATGATGCGACGCTGTTTTATTTGGAGTTTTGTGAAACTAAATGACCTGTATTGTGTAGGTGACTCAGTATTGTGTAGGTGACTCAGTATGTGTGTAGATGGCTGCACCACTGACAGTTTTACACTCTGAGACACTAAAACTGACTTTCCGTCTGTTTATTAATGAAACATGCGCCATCGGTTTACTACACAGTGTTGGTGGACGTACAATGCACATATGGAAATGGATCTGCATTAGGTTGTTGTCACTTATTTGCATATATCTGCCTATTCAGCCTATAGCAGTGTAGCTCTGCCCACTCACACCGAAGTTACAGGGAGTACTGCCTGAAGGAGGCAGCCAATCAGAGCAAACCTACACCAAAAATACCGTTTTAGAACCGAAGAGGCTGAAGCAGAGTGGGGTTGGCTCCGGGGCGCTGGGCGCCGGGCCGAGCTGCTGCGATGAAAGCGAGAGCAGAAAGGGAAAAATCCTGCTGCCTGTTTTTTCCTTGACCTCATTTTCTCTCTGAGGGTTGAAGAGTTTGGTGGGTCAGCACCTTCGCAGACAGGAAACGCTCAAGCGGAGAAGTCATCTGGAAAGTGACTGTGAGGAGGATGGAAAGTTGACCCCACTTATCCATTCCATTCTCATCACTCCTCGGCCTGTCCAGACCAGACGCCGGGATATTAGGCATCCTAATTTTAGAACTCTGTGCTCTGAAGTGAGCTTGTGGACTGAACGTTTCATTTGCTGCTGGAATCAGAAGTTCCACTGAATTCCGGGGCTGCTGTCCTCTATTCTCAGAACATAAAGGCAGGCACAGCTAGGACCGTGTGAGATTGTGATGTAGTGTTTATTTATTTAGTTATTTATTTAATTTATTTTGTTTATTTATTTATTTGGCTTTTTTTTTTTTTGTATTGTGTGTGTGTTAAATTTATTTATATTTTTTTACTTATACATTTAGCGTTGTTTTTTATTTGTTATATTTATATTTGTGTTTATTTATCGATTTATTCAGCATTTTTAACATTTATTTTGTATTTTATATATATATATATATATATATAGTGGGCTAGCGTCCTGTGGGGCAGTGTCCTGTGGGGCAGCGTCCTGTGGGGCAGTGTCCTGTGGGGCAGCGTCCAGTGGGGCAGCGTCCAGTGGGGCGGCGTCCTGTGGGGCAGCGTCCTGTCTGTCCAGCGCTCCAGCACAGAAGCAGATGGACTACAGTCTGTAGCTATAGAACTACAGAGTGCTCCTACACGGTCAGTGGAGCTGATGTAGTGGACGGGGGCGGGGTTTAACGTTCTAGCTGATGGCTGCATATGACCCTGAGTCCTGACCTTGTATGAAAACCGTTGCTGGTGTGTGTTTAGCCCGGCTGACGTGATTTATCGCCCCGAGACGTGTGAGGACGTGTGAGGACGTGCTCTGAGCGCGGCTCTGTGGCTGCAGATGCCCCTGAGCGGCGGCGGGCCGAAGCGTGAATGGGGTTGGTTTGTTTACGCGGCGGGATCGCACTGTGGCCTTTTTGTTGAGGCGGACGCCGTTAGCGGTGAAGTCAGCCTCTGTGCCCGCTGCAGCTGGTTAAGCCGTCCGATGAGGTCCTCTCCAACACAATGGCGAGCTTTGTGACGGAGGAGGCGGGCTCGAATAAGCCGAAGTAAAGCGATATTCCTGCTGGAGCTAAAAACTTATCACCCCTCGGCTTCCCTCAGCGCCGATTGTACCTGCTGCAGTTTGTTGTGCCGGGCCGGAAAATGAGCCCCTATTTTACTGACTCCGGACCTCGGAGCCGGAACGCTCCACACGGCCTAATCCGTGCTGATTTCCCAGTAATCCCTGCTGACTGTAGGGCTGACATATAAACCGGGATTTATGACGCAGCCCAGTTCTATAATCTCAGTAGCGGTATACAGGAGAAGGACAACCGGCCCGGAAGTTTCTACATACGGAATTTTAGCACAACTTGATTCATTTAGGATCGTATTTGTTGTCATGAGATAAAAGAACCGTAGTCGCATCTATACAGCCTTCATCCAGTGTTTAAATGGTTCTCTGGTGTTCTAGATAGAAGGTATGTGACTTTGTTCCCCCAGATGCGGTTCTGCACTGTGCCCATTTCAACCCTATGATCTGGTTCTAGACTAAAACAAGCTGTTTCCCCTTTCTGGGTGTGCTCCTCATGAATAATTAGATGAGCTCTGCTCTGATTGGCTGCTTTACAGTGAGACCCCGCCCCAAATGATCATACAGAAGCACCATGTGTAAACAGACTAAATAAAATGAGCCTCTGTGTAAATAAGCTCCGCCCTCATACTATGTAGTTAGCTATGCTAGTTACTCTGAGCTAATGCTAGTCGCTAACGTTCCCTGTACTAGCTACTGGCTCCATCTGGACACCAACACACAGTAGAGTAAAGTTGATCCTCACTATGGAGCTCTCAGTTTAAGATGATCTGCTCCAACCGCCACACACGGATACAATCACACAGCATGGCTGCTACTTACAGGCTGCTGTTGGGGTGGTGGTGCTAGTAAAGGTGGAGCTGCTCCTCTCTTCAGTCTCTTCAGGGTCAGACGCTGAGCGGAGCTGCTCCATATTGTCCAGAGAGGTTTGGGAATCTGTCCGGAGTGGAATGTGCAGACTGCAGGATTAAAGGTGTTCCGGGATCCTGTTAAAGATGTGGAGCTGGAGTTCCTGTTCTCCAGCTTGTGTTGGGAATTCTCTGTTCCACCTTAAATGGTGCAGTATTTAAGGTGGAACGGAACATTGGATTAGGAAGCTGGTGAACAGGAAGAACTCCAGCCCGGATTAAAGATGAACATCCACCATGTACCACTGACAGGTGGGATCCCTGGGAAGGGAATGGAGAGTGCAGAGATCCCCTTCCCAGCCTGGAACGCTGGAGTTCTCCACATGCTCCACCATGTTGGTTCTGTAGCTCCGTTGTGGGTGTATGTAAACAAGCGTGCTCGGTGGAGCCCCGATTGTTCTCGGGTTGCTCTGTGTGTCTGGTACCTGGTGTTTCACCGTGTAGGCCGTGCCTGCCTGTGTGTGCTGAGGTTGCCAGTTATTCTCCAGTGGAGTCCGTTTTTCATTACCGAGCTGATTCCATTCTGTGGCTGTGCTGCTCTTAAAGTAAGTCTGAAACTTAGTAGGAAAACTGTAAATCTGGCAACCCTGCAGGGGGGGAATTACCAGTGAGTGGAACAGGCATATGGAAAAACAGCCCAGGGTTGCCATAGTGACCCTGCATGCTAACATCTCTGTCGGCACCTCCGGTGAGGACTTCACTCCAACTTTCCCGGCTTTATGCTGAAAATGAAGAATGATGGAACAGAGGAACCGGTTCTGTTCTGGCAGGCACTGTTCCATCAGGTTCTGTTCCCCCGGGGTGTGTTCTGAAAGGTTCTGTTCTGCCAGCTGTGATGTGCGTGTTGGAACGTTTTATGAATCACATGTATAAAGGTTTTGCTAACAGCTCAGTTGTCTGAGTGTGTGTCTGTGTGTCAGTGAACAGCTGTGTGTGTGTGTGTGTGTGTGTGTGTGTTAGTGTGTGTGTCTGTGTCTGGGTCTGTGTGAGTGTGTGTATGTATGTCTGTGTGTGTGTATGTGTGTGTCTGTGTGTGTTAGTGTGTGTGTGTCTGTGTGTCAGTGAACAGCTGTGTGTGTGTGTGTGTGTGTGTGTGTGTGTGTGTGTTAGTGTGTGTGTGTGTGTGTGTCTGTGTCTGGGTCTGTGTGAGTGTGTGTGTGTGTGTGTGTGTGTGTGTGTGTATGTATGTCTGTGTGGGTCTGTGTGTGTGGGTCTGTGTTTGGGTCTGTGTGAGTGTGTGTGTGTGTGTGTGTGTGTGTATGTCTGTGTGGGTCTGTGTGTGTGTGGGTCTGTGTGTGTGGGTCTGTATTTGGGTCTGTGTGAGTGTGTGTGTGTGTGTGTGTGTGTGTGTGTGTGTATGTCTGTGTGGGTCTGTGTGTGTGTGGGTCTGTGTGTGTGTGGGTGTGTGTGTGTGTATGTGTGTGTTAGTGTGTCTGTCTGTGGGTGTGTGTGTGTGGGTCTGTGTGTGGGTCTGTGTGTGTGTGTGTGTGTCTGTGTGTGTCTGTGTGTGTCTGTGTTTGTGTGTCTGTCTGTGTGTGTGGGTCTGTGTGTGTGTGTTAGTGTGTGTCTGTGTTTGTGTGTCTGTGTGTGTGTCTTTGCCTGTCTGTCTGTCTGTCTGTGTGCATGCGTGTGTGGGTGTGTGCGGTACACAGAGCTCTTGTTCTCCAGCAGGAAGCGTGTCGGGGGTTTAGTGTTATGTAATCTCTGAGTTAGTATGAATGGAGAGAGAGGTGGTGAGGGGAGGGCGAGAGAGGTAACCCTTCAGTGCAGAGAGAGAGTGTCTGCCGGGTTAACCCATTCCAGGTCTCTGATGTCCCAGTGCTGACCTTCACACGAACGTCCTGAACACAGTGTTCAGTGTGAAGGTGGAGGTGACTCTTCTGATGACTGGAACTCCACACTATCTCGGTTCCTGTGGTGGAGAATGTGTTGTGTATGGTTCTGTGTAGCACCAGAGCGGTTCTACCAGTGTCGCAGTACCAAGCTTGCGACCCCTTTACAGCGCCCTACGCAACACCATCTCCAGCAGTCCAGGAACCGGTCCCCAGGCACGCTGAAGAGGCTCTTTGTCTTTCCTGAGGAGCCCATATCGAGGGGCCCTGCTGTACTCCGGAGTCAGTAAGGTTCTCGTCTGGGTTCTTTAGTGGACAGAGACTCTTTGAGTCTTTATGAGGGGCAATAAAACCCACAGCAGACCCTCGTAGGGTATACGACCTTTACCGGCCCCCTTTATTCCTCTCCCCTCTCTACCCACTCTCTCTCTCCGCTCACTCCCCTCTCTCTCTTCTCTCTCTCCTCTCTCCCCTCTCTGTCTCCTCTCTCTCTCTTCTCTCTCTCCCTCCCTCCTCTCTCTCCTTTCATTTCTCTCTGCTTTATCATTTGCATATCATACGTTTCATAACGTTCTAATTAGTCCTTGTGTTAAGGAGGCTTAATAATAGAGCCCTCACCTGGAGTAGGAGCTCTTTAGCACTCATCCCCCCCACTCCGCGCTGAGGACACAGGAAGCCGGAAAGCATTCAATTCCTCCAAAGTAACTGGGATTTTACCTCAGCTGTTACTGTTAGCTAATGCTACAAGCAGGATCTATCTAGAACATTCCATCTCTGTTATTTTACCTCAGCTGTTAGTGTTAGCTAATGCTACAAGCAGGATCTATCTAGAACATTCCATCTCTGTTATTTTACCTCAGCTGTTAGTGTTAGCTAATGCTACAAGCAGGATCTATCTAGAACATTCCATCTCTGTTATTTTACCTCAGCTGTTACTGTTAGCTAATGCTACAAGCGAAGATCTATCTAGAACATTCCATCTCTGTTGTTTTACCTCAGCTGTTACTGTTAGCTAATGCTACAAGCAGGATCTATCTAGAACATTCCATCTCTATTATTTTACCTCAGCTGTTAAGTGTTAGCTAATGCTACAAGCAAAGATCTATCTAGAATATTCATCTCTGTTATTTTACCTCAGCTGTTAGTGTTAGCTAATGCTACAAGCGAAGATCTTTCTAGAACATTCCATCTCTGTTATTTTACCTTAGCTGTTACTGTTAGCTAATGCTACAAGCCAAGATCTATCTAGAATATTTATCTCTGTTATTTTACCTCAGCTGTTAGTGTTAGCTAATGCTACATTCCAAGATCTATCTAGAATATTCATCTCTGTTATTTTACCTCAGCTGTTAGTGTTAGCTAATGCTACAAGCGAAGATCTATCTAGAACATTCCATCTCTATTATTTTACCTTAGCTGTTAGTGTTAGCTAATGCTACAAGCGAAGATCTATCTAGAATATTCATCTCTGTTATTTTACCTCAGCTGTTAGTGTTAGCTAATGCTACAAGCGAAGATCTATCTAGAACATTCCATCTCTATTATTTTACCTCAGCTGTTAGTGTTAGCTAATGCTACAAGCGAAGATCTATCTAGAATATTCATCTCTGTTATTTTACCTCAGCTGTTAGTGTTAGCTAATGCTATAAGCCAAGATCTATCTAGAACATTTCATCTCTGTTATTTTACCTCAGCTGTTAGTGTTAGCTAATGCTACAAGCCAAGATCTTTCTAGAACATTCCATCTCTGTTATTTTACCTCAGCTGTTAGTGTTAGCTAATGCTACAAGCCAAGATCTATCTAGAACATTCCATCTCTATTATTTTACCTCAGCTGTTAGTGTTAGCTAATGCTACAAGCGAAGATCTATCTAGAACATTCATCTCTATTATTTTACCTCAGCTGTTAGTGTTAGCTAATGCTATAAGCCAAGATATATCTAGAACATTTCATCTCTGTTATTTTACCTCAGCTGTTAGTGTTAGCTAATGCTACAAGCCAAGATCTTTCTAGAACATTCCATCTCTGTTATTTTACCTCAGCTGTTAGTGTTAGCTAATGCCACAAGCCAAGATCTTTCTAGAACATTCCATCTCTATTATTTTACCTCAGCTGTTAGTGTTAGCTAATGCTACAAGCGAAGATCTATCTAGAAGATTCCATCTCTGTTATTTTACCTCGGCTGTTAGTGTTAGCTAATGCTACAATCCAAGATCTATCTAGAACATTCCATCTCTGTTATTTTAATTCAGCTGTTAGTGTTAGCTAACACACACACACACACATATATATATTTTGTTAGCGTTGTACGTCAGCCTCATGATCATTGATCTATTAGAGATCCGTGCCGGACCTCCGACCACAGCAAAATCGCTCCCTGGCCAAAGACTTCCGACTGCACTGTGCTGGTCTTTTTGTGTGGGTTGGCATAGGAAATCCGCACACTCCGCCATTTTCACTTCCCCATGCAGGAAGCTAATTGTGTCATTGAGGTGAGGAAACTGCCCCCAAGTACTTCCGCTTCTGCAACCGCTTCACATGGAAACGCTTGGATTTGGTCCAGAAACAGAGTAGCTAGGAAAACCAGGAGGAGCTGTGTTTTGCCCATGACCATGCTGGGTGACCAGCCTGAACCAGGAGGGACCAGCCTGAACCAGGAGGGACCAGCCTGAACCAGGAGGAGCCAGCCTGAACCAGAACAGAGTAGCAGGGAAATTCATTGTTGTTGTATAGGGAAGTTTGGTGGGCTGCTTTAAATGGAATGTGGAAGAAACTGCTTGGCGGGAGTTTTATCCCCTATGTAATCAGTCAGGGCGAGTTTGGTGTCTGAAGTTTGCCTCTGTACTTTCAGCACTGGAGATACGAGGCTAATGTAGCTAACCAGTAATGGAAGCCTGTACTCCGCCCGTTAGCATGGTGCTACATTCCATTTCTGTTATTAATGTTAAGTAATGGAAGCCTGTACTCCGCCCGTTAGCATGGTGCTAACTGCAGGCCTAATGCTCCACCGTGTTGGTTGTTTAATGGAAGGTGGATAACAGCTGGTTTATCCCAGCGCTGCAGCTTGTGGTATCAGTCAGGAAAACTGAAATGGTTCTACATGCCAGGAAATGTCTAGAACTAGAGTTGCCACCCGTCCCGTAAAATACAGAACCGTTCTTTATTTGGCAATTAAATGTTGCGTCTCATATTAAACCAATACGGGACGCCATTTGTTTAGTATTTCTGTAGATGTCCGATACACACGTCTGTCACCCACACGTGAACACGCCCCTAACCCTCTCTGTTTTTTTTTCCTCAGCTGTTAGTGTTAGCTAATGCTACAAGCCAAGATCTATCTAGAACATTCCATCTCTGTTATTTTACCTCAGCTGTTAGTGTTAGCTAATGCTACAAGCCAAGATCTTTCTAGAACATTCCATCTCTGTTATTTTACCTCAGCTGTTAGTGTTAGCTAATGCCACAAGCCAAGATCTTTCTAGAACATTCCATCTCTATTATTTTACCTCAGCTGTTAGTGTTAGCTAATGCTACAAGCGAAGATCTATCTAGAAGATTCCATCTCTGTTATTTTACCTCGGCTGTTAGTGTTAGCTAATGCTACAATCCAAGATCTATCTAGAACATTCCATCTCTGTTATTTTAATTCAGCTGTTAGTGTTAGCTAACACACACACACACACATATATATATTTTGTTAGCGTTGTACGTCAGCCTCATGATCATTGATCTATTAGAGATCCGTGCCGGACCTCCGACCACAGCAAAATCGCTCCCTGGCCAAAGACTTCCGACTGCACTGTGCTGGTCTTTTTGTGTGGGTTGGCATAGGAAATCCGCACACTCCGCCATTTTCACTTCCCCATGCAGGAAGCTAATTGTGTCATTGAGGTGAGGAAACTGCCCCCAAGTACTTCCGCTTCTGCAACCGCTTCACATGGAAACGCTTGGATTTGGTCCAGAAACAGAGTAGCTAGGAAAACCAGGAGGAGCTGTGTTTTGCCCATGACCATGCTGGGTGACCAGCCTGAACCAGGAGGGACCAGCCTGAACCAGGAGGGACCAGCCTGAACCAGGAGGGGCCAGCCTGAACCAGAACAGAGTAGCAGGGAAATTCATTGTTGTTGTATAGGGAAGTTTGGTGGGCTGCTTTAAATGGAATGTGGAAGAAACTGCTTGGCGGGAGTTTTATCCCCTATGTAATCAGTCAGGGCGAGTTTGGTGTCTGAAGTTTGCCTCTGTACTTTCAGCACTGGAGATACGAGGCTAATGTAGCTAACCAGTAATGGAAGCCTGTACTCCGCCCGTTAGCATGGTGCTACATTCCATTTCTGTTATTAATGTTAAGTAATGGAAGCCTGTACTCCGCCCGTTAGCATGGTGCTAACTGCAGGCCTAATGCTCCACCGTGTTGGTTGTTTAATGGAAGGTGGATAACAGCTGGTTTATGCCAGCGCTGCAGCTTGTGGTATCAGTCAGGAAAACTGAAATGGTTCTACTGTGTCTAGAACTAGAGTTGCCACCCGTCCCGTAAAATACAGAACCGTTCTTTATTTGGCAATTAAATGTTGCGTCTCATATTAAACCAATACGGGACGCCATTTGTTTAGTATTTCTGTAGATGTCCGATACACACGTCTGTCACCCACACATGAACACGCCCCTAACCCTCTCTGTTTTTTTTTCCTCAGCTGTTAGTGTTAGCTAATGCTACAAGCCAAGATCTATCTAGAACATTCTATCTCTGTCATTTTACCTCAGCTGTTAGTGTTGGCTAATGCTACAAGCAGGATCTATCTAGAACATTCCATCTCTGTTATTTACCTCAGCTGTTAGTGTTAGCTAATGCTACAAGCAGAATCTATCTAGAACATTCCATCTCTGTTATTTTACCTCAGCTGTTACTGTTAGCTAATGCCACAAGCCAAGATCTTTCTAGAACATTCCATCTCTGTTATTTTACCTCAGCATATATATATATATATATATATATATATATATATATATATATATATATATATATATATATAATTAGCTAGTACAAAACGCTCTTTTGTTAGCGTTGTACGTCAGCCTCACGATCCTTGATCTATTAGAGATCCGTGCCGGACCTCCGACCACAGCAAAATCGCTCCCTGGCCAAAGACTTCCGACTGCACTGTGCTGGTCTTGTTGTGTGGGTTGGCATAGGAAATCCGCACACTTCGCCATTCTCACTTCCCCATGCAGGAAGCTAATTGTGTCATTGAGGTGAGGAAACTGCCCCCAAGTACTTCCGCCTCTGCAACCGCTTCACATGGAAACGCTTGGATTTGGTCCAGAAACAGAGTAGCTAGGAAAACCAGGAGGAGCTGTGTTTTGGCCATGACCCGCCTGAACCAGGAGAGAAAATTTTACTTTAGCTGTTAGCATTAGCTAGTGCTAAAAGCAAAGATCTATCTAGAACATTCCATCTCTGTTACAATTTTACTTTAGCTGTTAGCATTAGCTAGAGATAAAAGCCAAGATCTATCTAGAACATTCCATCTCTGTTATTTTACCTCAGCTGTTACTGTTAACTACTGCTACAAGCCAAGATCTATCTAGAACATTCCATCTCTGTTACAATTTTACTTTAGCTGTTAGCATTAGCTAGAGATAAAAGCCAAGGTGTGTCTAGAACATTACATCTCTGTAAATATAGTACCTTAGCTGTTAGCCCACTGCTACAAGCCAAGATTAAGAAGGAAAGAACCATCTAGAACATTATGTCTGTGTTAATGTCATCTCAGGTGTTAGCAAGTGCTAAATGGCAAGAACCATTTAGAACATTTTATTCAGAACCACCTCATGTAGGAACGTGGGCTCTTTTAGAGGGGGACGTCTGGTTACCTTCACCACCACTGTAAACGGCTCTGACTCTACAACGAAGCGATCCACACCAAACCGGCTCTGACGGACTTTGTTTACATCCTGACTGATGAATTCTAGAGTCCTAAACAAACGGAGAACCCGACTGAGTCTTTCTGGTCCCTGTTTTGATGAAGTCGGGCGCCGTCTGTCGCAGCGGCTGCATCCTTTCCGCTAGGGTCCCGTTGGTGTGACACTAATGTTCCCGTAGAGGCAAATCTGTAGAGTGTTGCGCGTCTGATTCGGGGTGGGGGGTGGACGGAGGTCCTGCTGGGTCTGGCGCTCTCCCAGCCGCCGAGCAGGAGGCTCATTTACTCCTGAATTATGAACACACCCCCCCATTAAGGCATTCGTTACCAAATGGAGTGGAGAGGATGAGCCGCAGAGGGGAAGTGCTTCACACGCAGCGTGAGGAACCTGAAGAACTAGCTAGTACGAAAGTCTACACATGCCTGAAATACCTACACGCGCTGTTTCTCAGGCTGCGGCTCATAAACAGGAATTATGTGCATGAAGTTGATACTGAAGACCCTTCCGTCTTCCGTCCTAACCACCCAAGCATAGCAAGAAGGTCGCGGAGGGGGCCGGAGTAGTTCTGAGTAGGTGTTTGGAATGTGTGGAGTAACATGCTGTCCCCTATCTTGGAACGTTCAGCCAGAGAGCTGTGTGTGGAACATTTTCCCCTTTACTGAGCTACACATACAGGAGTCTGTCTCTCAGTATGGCGTCGGGCCGCCGTGTTCGCTAACCCCACACGCCAGACGTCTCGGTATGGAGCTGTAGAGGTTCCTGATGGAGTCCTGTGATAATCCATCCCATGCAGCTTGAACATCCTCACACAGTTCCTGCAGATGGTGCGGTAGGGGTGGAGGTGGAGGGACACCAGGTCTTTTGGACGTGTGACGGCAAACCGTTCATCTCGGTGCTGACCACGGTGCCTCCACACACGGGTTCGTTGGGCGTCTCCACCAAGACTAAAGCGGGACTCGTCACTGAAGATGACCCGCTGCCATTCTGAGTCACTCCATGACAGTCTGGTACGACACCACTGCAGTCTTTGGTGACGGTGACGTGGTGTTAAGGACAGTCGTGGTAACGGTCTGTGTGCATGTAGTCCTGCGTGGTGCAGCCGTCTGCCGATGGTGCTGCACTAACAGGAGGACTCATGGAGGACACCACCGCTCGCTGGAGGTCTGTAATGGTGGTGTTGGGTCAGTCAGGTACAGAGATAAGACCCATCCGTGCTTACATCACGTGCGGCAGAACGGGGAACTTGACACATTATCATGTCCTACAATGTAAAACCTTCACACCAAGTTTCACTCCTCTCAGACATCACCATGCTCTCTGGATGGGTTGCTGTGGTACCGGCGTAGGCGTCAGTAACTATTTAGCTGCTCTGGTGACGTAGCTTTTATTTTACAAAGGATCAAGAGCGGGTGTGGTTTGAGGTGGTTCAGATGTTCAGTGTACAGTGGTGGTGATGGGAACCAGGGTTCTCCATATCTAGAACACACATATAGACACTTTATTGACTATCTAACCCACCAGTGGACCTACACGTGTGTTCTGAGTGTGTATGGAATGCTGATGATGAAAATCTGGAAAACCTGGAAATACTAAGTTTCTCTGGGGGACTATTTGACCTCACAGCGCCCTGCAGCATGTATCCCTCCACCATGAATGGAGTTTAAGGCTGAGATCTTCTCCACACTATCATAAACAGCGTCTCAGACATCAGGCAGCGTATTCAGAACCACCTCCTGTAGGAACTTCCTGTGAGGGAGCTTTTAGAGGGGACGTCTGGTTACCTTCACCACCACTGGGAATGGTTCTGATGTTCTCTAGAACGAAGCATTTCACACCAAACCGCTCTGAGGGACTGTTTACGTCCTAACCGTCTAATTATGCAGATGTTTATTTAGTGGGCTGTAAGCTTCCATTACGTGTTAGCTACATTAGCCTCGTAGCTCCAGCGCTAAGCTAAACAAGCCCGCTCCAGACCCTGAGCAAGTCTCGGCTGATGTGCTACACCTGGAAGCCGGTGAATGGTATTCCCTCTGCATTATTCCTTTACCGTGTTGCTGCTTGGAGCGCTTCGTTTAGAGACATCTCGTATCTGATATCTCCAGCTTTGGAGTTTCCTTTTTTCCCTGTTGGCCGTGACATTCCTCAGCATTCCTCACGTCTGCTCGTGGCTCGGTGAAGAAGCATGCCCGCTTCGCCTGCAGACGTCGCAGCAATCCGTGCTGATTTCCCAGCCAGGGTCATTAGCGCACCTTCATTGGAGATGCTGGCAGGCTGAATGACCGTGTCCGCACCGAATCCGTATCCCTTTCCCTCCATTATGTGGATTTGCCGAGACTGACTGAGGCTGTTGTCTCCCTTCGGAGGCCTCGCGCAGCCTAAACGCCTCCTGTCCTCCTGCCAGGAGATGGTTATCAAGGTGTGTTTTGACTTGAAAGGATGAGACCAGACGCTCCACAGTCAAATAGAACCATGACACGGATAATGTCGGAAACTTCCCGTTATCAGTCCGTCTGGAGAACAACGAGGATCTGTTTCCATACAGTATCCAGACAGGATCTCCTCTGGGGCCATCACAATTTACACCCTTGTTTTCCTTAACTTCCCGATGAATTAGCAATCATTACTTGGCACATGAGCGTTCCGGTGCTCCCTGGAGCCGTGCCACGGAAGACCCGCTCTTCCTAAAATACCTCTCCAGAGTAAACATGTGTCCGTCTCGTAAATGCGGCTTTGTATTGTTGCCAAACTACCACTTTAATCAGTTGGTCTTTCCTTGAAAAAATTCCGAACCAGCAAAAAACCAAACAGCAGCCTGTAATTAGGGAGCGCCGATGAGTGACATAACAAAAGGCCCAGTGGCCGTTCCGAGGCCCGCGCCGAGTTATCTGTAATTTGCACTTCCCTGTGAAGGTCGACTCCTCCGTACGACTCCGCTCGGCCTCGCCACTGTCTGCACAGGCCGCTTGTTTGTCGGGCCTGGAAACCTGGAAACATGAACCCCAGCAGCGCGGACCACCTCTGCATGGAGGCAGCGCCCTGAACGCCAGACGAGTCACTCAGGTGCTCCATCCACAGGCTCGTTTCTCCTCTCCTCTTTCCTCAGCTTGGCAGTGTACAGAAAGACCCTTTAGGTGGCCACTTTATCAGAAACACCCACCTTGTGCCTACCCTCAGTGGCCACTTTATCAGAAACACCTACCTTGTGCCTACCCTCAGTGGCCACTTTATCAGAAACACCCACCTTGTGCCTACCCTCAGTGGCCACTTTATCAGAAACACCCACCTTGTGCCTACCCTCAGTGGCCACTTTATCAGAAACACCTACCTTGTGCCTACCCTCAGTGGCCACTTTATCAGAAACACCTACCTTGTGCCTACCCTCAGTGGCCAGTTTATCAGAAACACCCACCTTGTGCCTACCCTCAGTGGCCACTTTATCAGAAACACCTATCTTGTGCCTACCCTCAGTGGCCACTTTATCAGAAACACCTACCTTGTGCCTACCCTCAGTGGCCACTTTATCAGAAACACCTACCTTGTGCCTACCCTCAGTGGCCACTTTATCAGAAACACCTACCTTGTGCCTAACTTCAGTGGCCACTTTATCAGAAACACCCACCTTGTGCCTACCCTCAATGGCCACTTTATCAGAAACACCTACCTTGTGCCTACCCTCAATGGCCACTTTATCAGAAACACCTACCTTGTGCCTACCCTCAGTGGCCAGTTTATCAGAAACACCTACCTTGTGTCTACCCTCAGTGGCCACTTTATCAGAAACACCCACCTTGTGCCTACCCTCAGTGGCCACTTTATCAGAAACACCCACCTTGTGCCTACCCTCAGTGGCCACTTTATCAGAAACACCTACCTTGTGCCTACCCTCAGTGGCCACTTTATCAGAAACACCTACCTTGTGCCTACCCTCAGTGGCCACTTTATCAGAAACACCCACCTTGTGCCTACCCTCAATGGCCACTTTATCAGAAACACCTACCTTGT
>JAMWET010007039.1:207500-257500 GCA_024036415.1 Prochilodus magdalenae
TTACCTTAATCCAAATCCTAAACCTAACATAAAATTTTATCCTAAAACTAAAAATTAATTCTAAACTTTACCTCAACCCTAAACTTAACCTTAATCCAAAACCTAACCTAAAATTTTAATTTTAAAACTAAAAATTAATTCTAAACTTTACCTTAATCCAAAACCTAAACCTAACCTTAATCCAAAACCTAACCTAAAATTTTAATTTTAAAACTAAAAATTAATTCTAAACTTTACCTTAATCCAAAACCTAAACCTAGCCTTAATCCAAAACCTAAACCTAACATAAAATTTTATCCTAAAACTAAAAATTAATTCTAAACTTTACCTCAACCCTTAACCTAACCTTAATCCAAAACCTAACCTAAAATTTTTAATTTAAAACTAAAAATTAATTCTAAACTTTACCTTAATCCAAAACCTAACCTAAAATTTTAAATTTAAAACTAAAAATTAATTCTAAACTTTACCTTAACCCAAAACCTAAACGTAACCTTAATCCAAAACCTAAACCTAACATAAAATTTTATCCTAAAACTAAAAATTAATTCTAAATTTTACCTCAACCCTAAACCTAACCTTAATCCATAACCTAATCCTAAACCTTACCTCAACACAAACTCTAATCGTAAACCTAGCGTTAGCACAAAGCCTAATTCTAAAGATAACTTTAACCTAAATGTAATCCTAAAACCTAATCCTAATATTCAACTCTAATCCAGCTTAATCCCAACCCTTACCTTAATCTGAACACTAATCTTTTCCTAACCCTGAATGTTAACCCAGTCCCCACTCCTGGACGGAGCCTCTCAGGAACCCTGCTGACTGTTCTGGCATGCTGTCCCCCATGTCCTGGGTGGTGACCTCTGTCGTGCTCTTGTCTTGCAGGTCCACACAACCTGGTGTTGCAGTGCCCTCCTAACGAGCTGCAGTGCCAGGGTACGGAAGTGTGCGTGCACATGAGCAAGCTGTGTAACGGGATGTCGGACTGTCCGGACGGCGGGGACGAAGGCGCTCACTGCAGAGGTACGGACGCGTCTTCTCTAACAGCCTCACAGCGCGACCCCACAGCTTCCCCTCCGCACCTCCGGCCAGCCAAGGTCAGCCGTGAGGCATGTGGAGGGGCGTGAGAGCGCTGGTCAGGGGTGTTCCAGCAGAGAACACCTTTCGGACCAGGGAAGTGGTTCTGACGTTCTTTACAGCGGTGGTGATGGGAACCAGGGGTCTCCGTGGCTACAATGCGAATAGAACATGAGCGTCTAGCGTTGCTCTGACTAGCGTTGGGGTTAGCCATAGCATTAGCTAATCGGAATATCTGCTCCCCTGGTCATTCCTTTATAAGCTCACCGGGGATATAAACCCCTGTGGGGTGCGAGTGACGGGATCCATAGATTGGGAAGAGGTGCTACAGTGCAGGGAATGTCTCGTTCCATGTGTGGAAAATGGCTCCAGAGCAGATGTTACTGATTGGCTAAAAGGAGGGACTGCATGTGGGCGTGGCCAAAGACCATAGTGTGAGGAAGTAGCTGAATCTGCAGGTGTGTGGAAGCGTACGGTCATACGGGTCTACCAGCAGTGGATACAATCCCAGTCTACAGGGAATTCTCCTCGGAACTGTGCCAGGGAAGGCCTCCACCACATCTGGACCACCTGACCAGTTCTCTGATGTGAGAGAGTCTGAACACTGATGTGGCTACATCCAGAACCTCGTCCAGTACCTGCCCGGTCCAGTGCCAGCTGGTACTGGAGCTGGTGGAGGGACGGTTCAGTCCCAGGGGACTCGTGTTTGTCTGGTGAGCTCATGTCGCGGTGCTCCTCGAGGCTCCTTACTGCAGCAGTGCGACGTGGCATGGAAACGATCAGCGTGTGGCGCGGCTGGGATGCCACTGAAGCCCAGGTTGCTTTGATGATGGCACTCAGCTGGTCTGTGTTGCCGGGTCGGGTGTTTCTCATCTCTGGGTTGCGTGTCCGGAAAGTTGGCCGGCCAGTCGTGCGTCGCAAATCATGGTCAGCAAAACATTTGGTAGTGCTCTTGGCAATGTGGGCAGGTGCTAAGTCCTGCTGGGAAAGGAAATTGGCATCTCCATAAAGCTTGTCGTCAGCCGGAAGCACAAGGAGCTCTGAAGCTGGTGGACGGCTGGGTTGGCTTTGGACTTAATAAAAGACAGTGGACCAGTACCAGCAGGTGGACCAGTACCAGCAAACCATCACAGAGTGTGGAAAGCTCACACTGGACTCCAGGGACCTTGGATTCTCCTCCTCCAGACTGGGGGCCTTGATTTCCAAGTGAAATGCCAAATTTACTTTGATCTGGAAGGAGAACTTTGGACCACCGTGCCAGCGTCCAGTTCCTCGTAGCTCAGGTAAGACGCCTCTGATGTTGCCTCTGGTTCGGGAGTGGCTTGATATTAGGGGTCCAGGAATTCTGTCCAGGTTCTTTCCTGATGCCAGGCTCAGGCTCAGTCCGCTCTTCAGGCTGCGGTCATCGATGTTGCTCGTGCACCAGCAGATCCTCGTGGCAGTACCAGATTCCGCGCTCTGCTCGTCGTAATTCCTCCTCCGTAGTTCTTGCTGATCCAGGACGTGGTTTTGGCTTGGGGTCACCGACCTCAGGGTGCTGGAGAACCATGCTCCATGCCATCAAACCTTGTTGTGCTGCCTCCTCCGCAGCCTCCTGAGGGTCCTTGCCATCTGCCTGCTTTGCTGGAGGGCTACGCTCAATGCCACCAATGTGGTGAGGTTGCCATGCTGCTCGTATGTCCGGGTGGCTTTGCCGGCCATCTCCTTTATTATTCTCCACCTGGCTCCGCTGGCGACCCCTCGTCGCCCACCTGCTTTGCTGGAGAGCCATTGTCCATACCATCAAGCTGCCACGCTGCACCTCAGTCGGGGGTCTTTGCTGGACTTCTCTGTCACCCTAATCTAGTTGTGCTCCGTCGGCTCTCCAGGTGCCCTTGCTGGCTGACTCTTTCACTGGGCACCGCTGCCAAGCCTCGTCTTGCTGGCAGTAGTTGGCCTTGGTCCTCTCCATGGAATCACGTGGTCTTGTCATTACTCCTGAGTCCTCTAGGTGGGGCTGTCCCACTTCTGACACCATTGCAAGATTCAGCAGGCCATGAACAGCTTCTACTGCAAGTCTGACACTTCCATCAGGCTCCACAGAGGAGCTAGCCAGTGGAGGAACGCTATCATGTGGATGCATGTATTCCGAGGAATCTTGTAATTCCGATTTATTTGGAATTATTCTCTCTTAGGCCTCCTGGTGTCTTTTACCTCCACCAGGTTTACCAGTGCTCTAGTGGAGAGATCTCAGGAGAGGTTCCGCACGCAGGTCCTAATTGCCATGTAGCGTTTTCCCTCACGCTCCGTGTGGAGTGGCGGTATGGAAGGAGACACTCGGGACCTTGTTCCGCTCGGCTTTTCATCGGCTCTGTGATGGGAGTGTGCGTCGGTCAGGGTCTAATATAAATGTTTTGGGTGGAACGTAAACAGAGCCGGTTCTTCAATAAATCCTCGTGTGTGTCCGTAGCAGAAATAGATCCAGAGCGGTTTGGAAGACGTGCGTGGAACGTGACCACATGTTTCCAAAATGAAATCCCGGCTCAGCTCTCCAGCGGGGTGGATTATTTAACTGCTGCTCCGGCTGAAACGTGCCGCTCTTCGTAAACACGGCGCTCCGGCTTGCGCCAGCGCTCCAGCGAGTGACGTAACGGGCGGGTCCGGCTGATCCGGGACACGGCTTTGGTTATGAAACGGAACGGTGAGCTCAGGTGGCACTCGGAACAAAACAGGGAAGGTCGCCGGAGTTTACTGAAGAACCATCTAAGCATGCAAATGGTTCTCTAATTGACTGTGGTTCTATACAGAACCCTGTTCATTTGAATTATTTTAAAATGAGTGGTTTTCTGGGTAGATGTGCTGATTTACAATAAACACAATTAATAGGGTTCTGTATAGAACCACACTCAGAGAACCATTTGCATGCTTAAATGGTTCTTCAGATTGATGGAGAATGTGTTGTATATGGTTCTGCGTGACACCAAACAGGGTTACGATCCCAAGCTTGTAATAATAGAAGAGCCTTTTCTTTGTTCTATGGAACCATTTTGAGGTTCTAGCATAGAACCATGAGCAACACGTTCTCCATCCATCTGGAGAACCGTTTTGCGGTGCAAAGCTAGAATATAAGCGTCTGAGTGTTTATAGTTAGTTCTATGTAAAAGCATTGCGCTTACTTAAGAACCCTTACGGAACCGACTGTGGGCCTAATTCTGGGTCATGTGTATGTAAGCAGTAGCCAGACCAATCACAGGGCTGAATTAGTTTTGTCCCGCCCACTCAGCTGTAGTGTAACTGCGTCCCTGTGCGCTCCTCTACGTCCCTGTCCGCTCGTCTGCGTCCCTGTGCGCTCCTCTGCGTCCCTGTGCGCTCCTCTGCGTCCCTGTCCGCTCCTCTGCGTCCCTGTCCGCTCCTCTGCGTCCCTGTCCGCTCCTCTGCGTCCCTCTCCGCTCGTCTGCATCCCTGTCCGCTCGTCTTCGCCCCTGTCCGCTCGTCTACGTCCCTGTCCGCTCGTCTGCGTCCCTGTCCGCTCGTCTGCGTCCCTGTCCGCTCGTCTGCGTCCCTGTCCGCTCGTCTGCGTCCCTGTGCGCTCGTCTGCGTCCCTGTGCGCTCGTCTTCGTCCCTGTCCGCTCGTCTGCGTCCCTGTCCGCTCGTCTGCGTCCCTGTGCGCTCGTCTTCGTCCCTGTCCGCTCGTCTGCGTCCCTGTCCGCTCGTCTGCGTCCCTGTGCGCTCGTCTTCGTCCCTCTCCGCTCGTCTTCGTCCCTCTCCGCTCGTCTGCGTCCCTGTCCGCTCGTCTCCGTCCCTGTCCGCTCGTCTTCGTCCCTCTCCGCTCGTCTACGTCCCTGTCCGCTCCTCTGCGTCCCTGTCCGCTCGTCTTCGCCCCTGTCCGCTCGTCTACGTCCCTGTCCGCTCGTCTGCGTCCCTGTCCGCTCGTCTGCGTCCCTGTCCGCTCGTCTGCGTCCCTGTCCGCTCGTCTGCGTCCCTGTCCGCTCGTCTGCATCCCTGTCCGCTCGTCTGCGTCCCTGTGCGCTCGTCTTCGTCCCTGTCCGCTCGTCTGCGTCCCTGTCCGCTCGTCTGCGTCCCTGTCCGCTCGTCTTCGTCCCTCTCCGCTCGTCTTCGTCCCTCTCCGCTCGTCTGCGTCCCTGTCCGCTCGTCTCCGTCCCTGTCCGCTCGTCTTCGTCCCTCTCCGCTCGTCTGCGTCCCTGTGCGCTCGTCTTCGTCCCTGTGCGCTCGTCTTCGTCCCTCTCCGCTCGTCTCCGTCCCTGTGCGCTCGTCTCCGTCCCTGTGCGCTCGTCTTCGTCCCTCTCCGCTCGTCTCCGTCCCTGTGCGCTCGTCTCCGTCCCTGTCCGCTCGTCTTCGTCCCTGTGCGCTCGTCTGCGTCCCTGTCCGCTCGTCTGCGTCCCTGTCCGCTCGTCTGCGTCCCTGTCCGCTCGTCTGCGTCCCTGTCCGCTCGTCTGCGTCCCTGTCCGCTCGTCTGCGTCCCTGTGCGCTCGTCTTCGTCCCTCTCCGCTCGTCTTCGTCCCTCTCCGCTCGTCTGCGTCCCTGTCCGCTCGTCTCCGTCCCTGTCCGCTCGTCTTCGTCCCTCTCCGCTCGTCTGCGTCCCTGTGCGCTCGTCTTCGTCCCTCTCCGCTCGTCTCCGTCCCTGTGCGCTCGTCTTCGTCCCTGTGCGCTCGTCTCCGTCCCTCTCCGCTCGTCTTCGTCCCTGTGCGCTCGTCTTCGTCCCTGTGCGCTCATCTTCGTCCCTGTGCGCTCATCTTGGTCCCTGTGCGCTCGTCTTGGTCCCTGTCCGCTCGTCTTCGTCCCTGTGCGCTCGTCTTCGTCCCTGTGCGCTCGTCTTCGTCCCTGTCCGCTCGTCTTGGTCCCTGTCCGCTCGTCTTCGTCCCTGTCCGCTCCTCTGCGTCCCTCTCCGCTCGTCTGCGTCCCTCTCCGCTCGTCTTCGTCCCTCTCCGCTCGTCTTCGTCCCTCTCCGCTCGTCTCCGTCCCTGTCCGCTCGTCTTCGTCCCTGTCCGCTCGTCTTCGTCCCTGTCCGCTCGTCTGCGTCCCTGTGCGCTCGTCTTCGTCCCTGTCCGCTCGTCTTCGTCCCTCTCCGCTCGTCTTCGTCCCTGTCCGCTCGTCTGCGTCCCTCTCCGCTCGTCTGCGTCCCTGTCCGCTCGTCTTGGTCCCTGTGCGCTCGTCTTGGTCCCTGTGCGCTCGTCTTCGTCCCTGTCCGCTCGTCTTCGTCCCTGTCCGCTCGTCTTCGTCCCTGTCCGCTCGTCTTCGTCCCTGTCCGCTCGTCTGCGTCCCTCCCCCTCAATCCCGCGGTCTGGAAGTCCCGCCGCTCACCGCTCAGACGAGCCCGCCAGACATGAAGGCACGGAGCGGCTCTGAACTGGAAGCAAATGATCTCCAGATAATGGAGGAAGGTCAGGACACGGAGAGGGGGGCTAATGGACCCCCCGTGGCGCAGGCCGGTTTGCTGGGTGGAGCTGATTCAGAGTAATGATCCCGCTTATGGAGGGACGTAGCGGTTCAGCCTGGGGTAGCTCGATGGAAGAAGCCCCTCAGGGTAGGAAGCCCCCACCTATTCGTTTACCTGCTGATGAAACCGGGCCAAATCTGATTTCGGCTCATTTACCGAGCGGCCTAATACGGCCGAATTCCAGAATCTCACCTGCACATCTGCGTCCCGGAGGTTCATTCCCTTTCCGCCGTTCTGGTATCGGTCAGTCTTGGGGGAATTCCAAGGTGCCCTTGGTTTTTCGGCCAATGAGAAGAGGGCTAGAAATACAGAATATTAAAATATTAACTGATCTGAACCGATTGTTGATACATGAAGTAATTAAATACACCCCTCCCCTCAGTGCTCCATCAGAAGCTCCGCCCCCAAATTTGTAAATTCAATATGTAATGGACCCCACCTGTCTGTCTTTATTCATCTCTCTGTCCTCATGTCTGTCCATCTTGTCCATTCGCCTGCCTGTCTGTCTACCCGTCCAACCACCTTTCTCTCCATCTCTCTGTCTGTCAGTCTGTCTTTCTGCATATCTGTCTGCATGTCTATCCACATTTCTGTCTGTCTGCCCGTCCACCCTTTTTGTTGTCCGTCTGTCCGTCTGTCTATCTGCCTTTCTGTGTGTCTGTCTCTCTGTCTGTCCATCTATTTGGCTTTCGGTCTAGCTGCTTTTCTGTCTGTCTCTCTCTCTGTCTGTCTCGCTGTCTGTCTATCTGTCTGTCTCTTTGTCTGTCTGTCTGTCTGTCTATCTGTCTGTCTCTTTGTCTGTCTGTCTGTCTGTCTGTCTATCCTCTGTTCTGTCCGTCTGTCTGGTAGTCTATCTGCCTTTCGGTCTAGCTGCTTTTCTGTTTGTCTATCTGTCTGTCTCTTTGTCTGTCTGTCTGTTTGCCTTTCTGTCTGTCTGCCTTTCTGTGTGTCTGTCTCTCTGTCTGTCCGTCTATTTGCCTTTCGTTCTAGCTGCTTTTCTGTCTGTCTGTCTCTTTGTCTGTCTGTCTGCCTTTCTGTCTGTCTGTCTGTCTATCCTTTGTTCTGTCCATCTGTGTGGTAGTCTATCTGCCTTTCGGTCTGTCTCTCTGTCCATCTGTCTGTCCGTCTATCTGCCTTTCAGTCTAGCTGCTTTTCTGTCTGTCTATCTGTCTATCCTCTGTTCTGTCCATCTGTCTGCCTGTCTCTCTATATGTCCATCTGCCTGTCTGTCTGTCTCTCTGTCTGCCTGTCTCTCTGTATGTCTGTCTGTCTGTCTCTCTGTCTCTCTGTCTGCCTGTCTCTTTGTATGTCCGCCTGTCTGTCTATCCTTTGTTCTGTCCATCTGTCTGTCTGTTTATCTGCCTTTCGGTCTAGCTGTTTTTCTGTCTGTCTCTCTGTCTGTCTCTTTGTCTGTCTGTCTGTCTGTTTGCCTTTCTGTCTGTCTGTCTGTCTGTATGTCTGCCTGCCTGTCTCTCTGTCTCGCTGTCTGCCTTTCTATCCTCTGTCCTGTCCATCTGTCTGCCTGTCTCTCTGTATGTCTGTCTGCCTGTCTCTCTGTATGTCTGTCTGTCTGTCTCTCTGTATGTCTGCCTGTCCGTCTGTCTGTCTCTCTGTATGTCCGCCTGCCTGTCTGTCTGTCCTCCTCCTGTTGAGTCAGTCCTGCCTGTGTTGGCTGTAGTGTGTTCAGCCTGAGAGCCTGTGGGTGGTGTAGCTGCTCTGTGAGGAGACGTGTTTAAAAGGGAGGTGTGCTTTTAAAGGTGACCCCTGGATGACCTCCCCTCCGCCGGTTCCTCGGAGCCGGGTGTCTGTGCGGAGCAGATGGCTCAGTAATGTATCGATTATTACTGGAAATGAAATGAACTGCTCTGTTTTTGGAGCAGAGCCATTACAGGTCGCTTCAGCAGCGAGGGCGCTTCCGTCCTTCCAGCTGGATGAATGAAAAGCGCAGCCGTGCCGGAGTCGCGCCGGAATATCACCGGATATAATGGAGCAAAACAGGCTCATTATCCGGAGCGGTTACAGGCTGGAGCACGTTCGTTTTACCTGCCATACGTTTAGTTCAGTCCAAGTCCTGCTCAGCCAGTCCCGCTGCTGGACACGGATTAGACCGGATCCGATATGTAGTCGGACCACACTGAGCTTTATAGGGCACAGTTCCCACCGGGATCGTTTCATCAACCTCACACAGCATCTGTTTCCCTCCCGTGGCTTTAGGCTGGGATCGTGTTTACTGACCGGAGGGTGGAGTCACTCCGTGATGTCTTTCCAGCACTTCCCGAAGCCCTCCGGGGTCAGGAATCTGTGGTGGTCAGTTCATGTGTGTCGATAATTCCTAATGTTCCTTTAACTGCACTTCCACAATCGGAGCCTGTTGAATCTCTGCTCTGTCATCCTGGAATATGGCCACGGAATCAGGGGAGTACGGATCCCATCGTTGGGATAACTCGAGTGGTCAGCTGACTTTGCTGAGCCTCGACCGGAGCGACTGAAGCCCCCGAGGGGCTTATACACAGTGAGCATGATGTAGGATGGGAGCATCACTTTATACGCTTCCACTCTCACCCCGACGCTCCGATCGCTCTGGAATGGGGTCAGACCACATGACCTTCCATCACTCCAGGGTCCAGTCTTCCTTCTCCCTGGCAGACGGAAGCTGGTCAGTCTCACTAACAAGTGGTGGTCTTCTGTCCACTCAGCTGTTTAGTCCCCATCCTGTGAGTTCGGGTCACGTGGGAATGCTCTTACTGTCCCTGTTGAACACAGCTGGGAATTCTCCCGCCCGTCTTTACCTTAGGCGAGCGCACAAGTGTCTCTCATCAAGCTCATGCCTGGGATTCTTTCCGATCACGATTTTTCCATAAGGCTGCTGGCCCTCCACTCTCCTTCCAGGTTTTAATAATGCGCAGGACAGTTCTGATCCCAGTTCCTGTCATTCCAGCTCCTACTGAGTAGTTTTCCTTAATGGAGGACATGCGGTCATGTAAACAGTATACTCTGATTTCTTAGATCGGATCCGGAATTCAGATGTGCTTGGATTAGAAATCTGATTATGATATAGAGCTTGGGTTGAGCTCAGTAGTGGGATTGTTCCCGGTCCCCTTACTCTGATTTCCTTCGTTTTTCCCAGTCTGTGTACCGACAGGCTGCAGTGCTGGAAATAGTGAGCTGCATTAGACACAGCGGAATGATAGGACACTTCTGGAATGATGCTGGAAAGACGTTCCTTCATCTGCTGAGCTGCTTATGCTACTGGGTCGTGGGGGTGCTGTAGCCTATCCCTGACTCGCTGGGTGGAATTCAGGAAAGACCCTGGGAAGACCGCCACACACGCACGATCACACTTGGGGTGGGGTGGGGGGGTGCAATTTAGCGTCTCCAGTTCACCTGACTGCATGTGTTTGGACTGCGGGAGGAAACTGGACCACCCGCAAGAGGAATCCCACACAGACTTGGGAAGAGCATGCACACTCCACAGAAACGGCGTCGGACACCCCAGCTGGGAATCCAGCAGGAAATGCGCCGCATCATCGAGCTGTCCAGGATTGGTTTGAGGAGAATTCTGGAGAGCCCGGACAAATGGTGACCTGAGCCCAGTCCAGGTATTCCACGATGTTCAGACGCAGATAATTCCCGACGCCAGATGAAAGTGTTTTGCTGTGTAGGTAACCGGCGTTGAGGAATAATGCCTCCCGCTCGCTGAGAGGTGCGGTATGAAGTGCGCGTTAAGCAAAATCCCCGTCAAGTTTCTTTCTTCCCCCGGAATCCTCTTAGGGATTAGATCGGCAGCACCTACTTGTGCACACCGCTCACACGCACCACCAAGAATTCACGGCAGGAACGGCAGAACCTTCCGGAGCTGCGGGTTCTGTAGTGCTGACTGACCTGCTGTAGAACCTGTTTAAACTGTTCTCCGATGTTCTACTGCCCAGATGTGGTTCTGCACCGTGCCCAGGCCCACCCTCTGACCTGGCACTACAGTGTACTGAGCTGTTTCCCCTTTTATGGTGAGCTCCTCATTGATATGTAGATGGGCTCTGTTCCGATTGGCTGGTTTACAGCGAGACCCCGCCCACGATGGGAATCAGTGCGGCAGTACGGCGGTGTTTGTGACGGTGTATCTCAGGGGAACACCACCTGTAGAGCGGGAGGTCCTGAATATAGTCACGGCACCATCTGCGCAGTGACGCGGGACCCCGGGCGGTCTGTGTGACGTGTGGGGTACAGAGTGTGGGGTACAGAGTGTGGGGTACAGAGCTCTGGATTATTAATCCTGTTACAGATTATTTACCTAATAATCCACAGATTATCACAACACAACCCAGGCGTTCAGGTCCACAGTGGTGCTGTCGTATATCTCTCTACCTGTCTGTCTACCCATCTGTCTGTCTGTCTACCCGTCTGTCTGTCTGTCTACCCGTCTGTCTACCTGTCTGTCTGTCTCTATATGTCTGTCTTTCTGTCCCTATATGTCTGTCTGTCTACCCATCTGTCTGTCTACCTGTCTGTCTCTATATGTCTGTCTTTCTGTCTCTATATGTCTGTCTGTCTACCTGTCTGTCTGTCTGTCTACCCATTTGTCTATCTGTCTACCCATCTGTCTGTCTGTCTGTCTACCTGTCTGTCTCTATATGTCTGTCTTTCTGTCTCTATATGTCTGTCTGTCTACCTGTCTGTCTGTCTGTCTACCCATTTGTCTATCTGTCTACCCGTCTGTCTACCTGTCTGTCTGTCTCTATATGTCTGTCTATCTGTCCCTATATGTCTGTCTGTCTACCCGTCTATCTGTCTGTCTGTCTACCCGTCTATCTGTCTGTCTATCTACATATCTGTCTGTCTGCCTGACTTTGTTTTCTGACCTTTGACTCCTGCCTACTCCGGCAGCCCTGAAGGCACTAAGGCTCCGGATGGCCGTGTCCTATCACAGTGTCCGGATATCGGTCCTGAAGCCCCCGCTGAGCATCGTGATGGGGTCCAGTGTTGGTGCCGTGTGGTCCGGCCCAGCCGGAATGTTGCCGGAATGTTGCCGGAATGTCCTTTAAAGGCCTGTATTTTTGTTTGACCTCCATTTCTCCCCCTTTTCTTCACAGAGCTGATTTCCAACTGTTCCGCCGCTGGTTGCCAGGACAACTGTGCCGTCACACGGACGGGTCCCAAGTGTTACTGCAAGAGCGGCTTCGAGATCGGCCCGGATGGAAAGACATGTAAAGGTCTGTCTGCCACCATCCGCACACCCTGCTGTCACATGGGGCTCTGGAAGAAGTGTGTCAGTGTCAGCTCAGGCCGCATCCCACCCGACGCTCCGGTCGAGCCCACGGACAAACTTTCCGGGCCCTAATTAATCCGGATGAATTCTGTTCATTAGTTAACGCCCTGCTGTCCCTGAATGCTTCCCTGTTAGTCCTGATTCATTCTGTTATGATGTTTTCCCTATCGTCCAAAAGCTCCGCCCCTTTACACGGAAGTTATCCGTAGTGTAAACGATGTCCATCCAGGAATACAGCGTAGCACCTGTAGGGTTCGTCCCGGAACGCGGGCGGATTAAAACCGGAATCATGTCCGACTTCATCGCTGTGTTTGTGTTCACCTGTCTGTGTTCAGATTTCGATGAGTGTACGGTGTACGGGACGTGCAGCCAGACCTGTACCAACACGGAGGGATCGTACTCCTGCTCCTGTGTGGAGGGATACCTCGCCCAGCCGGACAACCGCTCCTGCAAGGCCAAGAACGGTAACCCCGGCTCATTCCCAGCTTCCGTGTGTCCGCAGTCGCTGGGATATCTGTCTGGAAGGTGGAGAAAGGCAGGAGGAGCTCTGTACTGGTGTATTTAAGGTGGAGAAAGGCAGGAGGAGCTCTGTACTGGTTTATTTAAGGTGGAGAAAGGCAGGAGGATGTCTGTACTGTACTGGTTTATTTAAGGTGGAGAAAGGTAGGAGGATGTCTGTACTGGTGTATTTAAGGTGGAGAAAGGCAGGAGGAGCTCTGTACTGGTTTATTTAAGGATGGAGAAAGGCAGAATGAGCTCTGTACTGGTTTATTTAAGGTGGAGAAAGGTAGGAGGAGCTCTGTACTGGTTTATTTAAGGATGGAGAAAGGCAGAATGAGCTCTGTACTGGTTTATTTAAGGTGGAGAAAGGTAGGAGGATGTCTGTACTGGTTTATTTAAGGTGGAGAAAGGCAGGAGGAGCTCTGTACTGGTTTATTTAAGGATGGAGAAAGGCAGAATGAGCTCTGTACTGGTTTATTTAAGGTGGAGAAAGGTAGGAGGAGCTCTGTACTGGTTTATTTAAGGTGGAGAAAGGCAGGAGGAGCTCTGTACTGGTTTATTTAAGGTGGAGAAAGGCAGTGGGAGCTCTGTACTGGTTTATTTAAGGTGGAGAAAGGCAGGAGGAGCTCTGTATTGGTTTATATAAGGTGGAGAAAGGGAGGAGGAGCTCTGTACGTTTATTTAAGGTGGAGAAAGGCAGGAGGAGCTCTGTAATGTTTATTTAAGGTGGAGAGAGGCAGGAGGAGCTCTGTACTGGTGTATTTAAGGTGGAGAAAGGGAGGAAGAGCTCTGTACTGGTTTATTTAAGGTGGAGAAAGGCAGGAGGAGCTCTGTACTGGTGTATTTAAGGTGGAGTAAGGCAGGAGGAGCTCTGTACTGGTTTATTTAAGGTGGAGAAAGGCAGGAGGAGCTCTGTACTGGTGTATTTAAGGTGGAGTAAGGCAGGAGGAGCTCTGTACTGGTGTATTTAAGGTGGAGAAAGGCAGGAGGAGCTCTGTACTGGTTTATTTAAGGTGGAGAAAGGCAGGAGGAGCTCTGTACTGGTTTATTTAAGGTGGAGTGAGGCAGGAGGAGCTCTGTACTGGTTTATTTAAGGTGGAGAAAGGCAGGAGGAGCTCTGTACTGTTTATTTAAGGTGGAGAAAGGCAGGAGGAGCTCTGTAATGTTTATTTAAGGTGGAGAAAGGCAGGAGGAGCTCTGTACTGGTTTATTTAAGGTGGAGAAAGGCAGTGGGAGCTCTGTACTGGTTTATTTTAGGTGGAGAAAGGCAGGAGGAGCTCTGTACTGGTTTATTTTAGGTGGAGAAAGGCAGGAGGAGCTCTGTACTGGTTTATTTAAGGTGGAGAAAGGCAGTGGGAGCTCTGTACTGGTTTATTTTAGGTGGAGAAAGGCAGGAGGAGCTCTGTACTGGTTTATTTAAGGTGGAGAAAGGCAGGAGGAGCTCTGTACTGGTGTATTTAAGGTGGAGAAAGGCAGGAGGAGCTCTGTACTGGTTTATTTAAGGTGGAGAAAGGCAGGAGGAGCTCTGTACTGGTGTATTTAAGGTGGAGAAAGGCAGGAGGAGCTCTGTACTGGTGTATTTAAGGTGGAGAAAGGCAGGACGAGCTCTGTACTGTGTATTTAAGGTGACGAAAGTCAGAGGATGTCTGTACTGGTGTATTTAAGGTGGAGTAAAGCAGGAGGAGCTCTGTAATGTTTATTTAAGGTGGAGAAAGGCAGGAGGAGCTCTGTACTGGTGTATTTAAGGTGGAGAAAGGCAGTGGGAGCTCTGTACTGGTGTATTTAAGGTGGAGAAAGGCAGGAGGAGCTCTGTACTGGTGTATTTAAGGTGGAGAAAGGCAGGAGGAGCTCTGTACTGGTGTATTTAAGGTGGAGAAAGGCAGGAGGAGCTCTGTACTGGTGTATTTAAGGTGGAGAAAGGCAGGAGGAGCTCTGTACTGGTGTATTTAAGGTGGAGAAAGGCAGGAGGAGCTCTGTACTGGTGTATTTAAGGTGGAGAAAGGCAGGAGGATGTCTGTACTGGTGTATTTAAGGTGGATCTGTAAACATGGCTTGCCACCAGGCGCGGCGGGAGACTGCTCGGGCCCCAGGTCAGCGGAAGGCCCCTGAGGGTATACTGTTGTGTGTCGTTTGAGGTGTAGTCACGGCGTCCGGGTCGGAGAGTCTGTAAGCGGAGTGATTGACAGAATCCGTTTGACCCTCCTCCCTGTTCCTCTCTAGTGCCCGTGGATCGCCTCCCGGTGTTGCTCATCGCCAACTCTCAGAACATCCAGGCCACGTCCCTGAGCGGCACCAGCAGCAGCTCCCTGTACACCAGCACCAAGCAGACCACCGCCATGGACTTCCTGTACCAGGAGGAAACGGTCTGCTGGATCCACGTGGGCGACACGTCCGCGGGCACGCATCTCAAATGCGCCAAGATCATGGGCCTCAAGAGCTTCACGGACGAGAGAACCATCAACATCTCGCTCAGCCTGCACCGTAAGTGGAGCAGCGTAGGGTTCCGCGGGGTCGTCTGGGTTGTGTCTTGTCGGGTCCTTGTTGGTCAGGTGGGCAGGAGGAGCTCTGTACTGTGTATTTAAGGTGGCACTGGACACAGCTGTCTGGTTTGTTTGGGGTGCAGTGGTCTCAGCTCGGTGCTCTGGTATTCCCGTTTCAACCTCCTTATTGATCCGGAGCTCAGATCCCGGAGATCCCTACGTGGGTATGAATGGGAATGATGGGATCTCTGACTGGGGGGGCCACCGTGTTGTGTGTTGGATGGTTATGGTGGGCTTTATCTCCAGGCAGGCAGAGTGGGCCATGGTGGCTGAGTGGTCCGCCTGCCTGTCCGGAGTCACATGTTGTTGCAGCTCAAAGCTACGACGGAACGCTGGAGAAGGAGAGGAGCAGAACTTTCCATCTCTGTCTAATAAAGGGGACCTCCCCTCTCCTCCCCAGCTCCCCCCCCCCTCCCCAGCTCCCCCTCTCCCCCTCCCCAGCTCCCCCTCTCCCTGTCGTTAGCCCGTATATGTGGCAGCTTTATGATCCCACTCCGGCTGAACTTTTACTCCGTGATTTCACCGGGAAAGCAGGCGGCTGCTTTTTTCCCTCTGGCAGAATTCTGTTTAAAGGAATACACATGTTCATGGACCTCTCTAACTTCACTCCGGATTCCCCTGAGAGGTGGTTCAGATGTTCTGTACAGTGGTGGTGATGGGAACCAGGGTTCTCCGTGTCTAGAACACACAATGTAACCCACCAGTGAGCCTACACGTGTCTTCTGAGTGTGTATGGAATGTTGGTGATGAAAATCTGGAAAACCTGGAAATACTAAGTTCCTTTGGGGGACTATTTGACCTCACAGCGCCCTGCAGCATGTATCCCTCCACTCCAACAACCCAATGTCGGAACATGGCTGTGAGGATTTAAGTGATCATTAATGAGGTGTTGTTGGAATTCTGTTGGAGTTGCACGGTTTTCCCGTTAGCTGTGAGACTGTCTCACGTCCTTTCATCTCTTTAGGTTCCTACCAGTGAATAAAAGCCAGCCCCTGATTTACTCCTGTCTGGTGTCTCGCTAGGTCGCATCCCTTCCACTGACATCTACCGTCTCTTCCCAGCCTCGGCCATGATGCCCATGCTGGGAATACCGAGCTAGCTTCCTGTTATAGCTGCTGTAGGTCCGTAGTAGTTGGTATGTGACGTGGTGCCGCTAAGCATCACACAGTTCTTGTGAAAGGTCTTGTACACGCTCCTCCAACATTACATAGGCGTTCCGAACCTGGACTGGGAATGACAGAGATCCCATTTTCCCTATAATAAGTCAGGATGCCATGAGTATGTTTCCGGAGCTGCTTTTTAGGGAAGAACTGTAAGATAGTGCTGCTTAATAGAAGCTGGAATTCTTTAAAGCGGGATTCTGTTATGGATGCTGTGTTGTCCGGCACCGAGTATCCCAGGTTATGGAATGTTATGGATGGGAAAAATGTGAGGGTGTTGGAACTCGGAGAAGCAGAAGAGGAATGAGTTAAAGTGGAAGCGCGGTGTGTGAGAGAGGGAGCGAAGGAATTAGGGAGGAAAGGAGAAACGCTGAAGCTAGGAGTGTTTTGGAAATAGTGGGACTGTGAACAATAGGAATGCCAGTGGCTGAACCGCTGAGCGGAATGACGCCGAGCCGGAGAGAGAGTTATGGAGGAGAAAGTGCGGGTGGAGCAGATGTGGGACGGAAGGTGGAGGGGCGAGTACATGCCGTCTGCTGCGCGGCTGGTATTTACATTCCAGCTGAAAGCCCTCAAAGCTGAGTCTACCGACCGGTGCAGAAGTCAGAGACCACCCCTCACGGTTTAAACTTCCAGTCCCCCGAGACTGAACCGTCCCTAACGGCGTGTAACCCCTCCACCAGCTCCAGTACCAGCTGGGACTGGATCGGGGCGTGGACTGGACGAGGTTCTGGATGTAGCCACATCAGTGTTCAGACTCTCTCACATCAGAGAACTGGTCAGGTGGTCCAGATTTGGTGGAAGCCTTCCCTGGCACAGTTCCGAGGAGAATTCCCTGTAGGCTGGGATTGTATCCACTGCTGGTAGACCCGTATGACCGTACGCTTCCACACACCTGCAGATTCAGCTACTTCCTCACACTATGGTCTTTGGCCACGCCCACATGCAGCCCCTCCTGTTAGCCAATCATTAACATCTGCTCTGGAGCCATTTTCCACACATGGAACGAGACATTCCCTGCACTGTAGCACCTCTTCCCAATCTATGGATCCCGTCACCCACACCCCACAGGTGTAGCTCCATCATCCTCGTGCAGCAGCGCCACCTGAAGACTCATCAGAGTCATAATAATGTGACTCCACTGTGTAACCGAACGTGGTCTGGTGGTCACAATTCTACACACACACACACTGTGTACCTGCACTACCGCACTCACATTGAGGAGCCTCCACAGTGCAGGCTAGAACCAGTAGCAGAACCCTTGTACCTGCAGATCCTCCTTTAGCAGCATCACCTCCACCGTACGCTTCCTGTAGCTCCTAATACGATCTGACCAACATGGAGGAGGAGTTCTGGACCGTTCGTCCTGCAGATGTCTCGGCTCATCGGAGTTCTGGGATGTCCTGCCCTCACAGCCCTCTTCTGGTCTCCGTACGGACTCTGGCTCGCTCCAAACACCGCTCCTGTTCTGTTCCACGTCGGTTCTGTAGTCGGTTCTTTAGTTTTGGGTCCCTGTTTCCATCCGGCATCTCCTCCGCCTCCTTCCATCTCCTCCGCCTGATCTCAGTCATAGTCAGTGCAGAAATCCAAGTCATTCCTAAGGATTCACTCCGGAGTGTCGCACCAGATTAGGGAAAGTCGGATCAATAAGTTGATAAGGATCAATAACGGTATAAGTGTCAACAAGGAAACAGTTAACACGCTGTGATTGGCTGAGAGGCATCAACGGCTGATCAGTTCGGATCAGCCAATCGGATCCAGTGGCTCCGAGACGCCTTACTAAAACGCTTTTCCGTTAATGTGTCACTGATGTGGAGCTGGCACATGGACACACATGCTCATACTGTACCCCCAGCTCTCCCTCCGCCTCCTCCGCCTCCTCCTCCTCCGCCTGTTTCTCTCGCTCCGTTTTCCACGCTGGCCTGAATGGGCATAGCTGTGTTCCACCGGAGCAGAAATGTGGGGCCTACCCACACGACACTGGCCGCATTAATTGACTCATTGAGGGCTTTCATGGCCTGAGTGTTTACAGCAGCGTCGGTGTTTCCCCTGCAGGATTCCGGCCGGCTTGCGGTGAGCCTCGGAGCGCCGCGTGGGAGCGTCCTGTAGCCGCCTATATGCGGGAGTCTGCAAGGTTTAATCAGTTTGCGGTCACATATCATAGCCTAATAGACACGACACAACGCGTCTCCTAGAACTGAGCGGCAGCGTAGAGGAAAATGAAAACTGTGGAAAACTGGAATGAGCTGCTTTGATCCTCCGCAGCTCTGTGAAGGAGCTACAGGTGACGTGGGCTACCATGAGGAGGATCTCTTCATCAACAGGAGCAGGATGGAGGGATTAGAGCGGGGTTTTGGTTTGAGTAGATCATCTTCACAGACATTTACCATTCAGCAGTGGCATCTGATCAGGGCCGAGGTCTCCGTGCCAACCCAACAACGTCCACCGGCATCGAGTAATCAATCAATCAATCAATCAAAAAGGATTGGGAAAAAAAATATTATAATCTGGGATTAAAATGGAACTGAAATTGGTAACAGAATTAAAAGAACAATTAAGATTTTTAATTAATAAATATTAATGGAATAAAATCTATAATAAACTATTAGGATCATGAATAATTAATATTTATTATAAATTAATTAGATTAATAAATAAAAGAATAAAATGACGGTAAAAAGTCATCACATTAACACCCACAGACGGCTGCACCACGCAGGACTACCTGCACACAGACCGTTACCACGACTGTCCTTAACACCACGTCACCGTCACCAAAGACTGCAGTGGTGTCGTACCAGACTGTCATGGAGTGACTCAGAATGGCAGCGGGTCATCTTCAGTGACGAGTCCCGCTTTAGTCTTGGTGGAGACGCCCAACGAACCCGTGTGTGGAGGCACCGTGGTCAGCACCAAGATGAACTGTGTGTTGTCACACGTCCAGAAGGCCCGGTGTCCCTCCACCTCCACCCCTACCGCACCATCTGCAGGAACTGTGTGAGGATGTTCAAGCTGCATGGGATGGATTATCACAGGACTCCATCAGGAACCTCTACAGCTCCATACCGAGACGTCTGGCGTGTTGGGTTAGCGAACACGGCGGCCCGACGCCATACTGAGAGACAGACTTCTACGAGGCTAACGTAGCTGCCCCATAATGGAAGTTTGTACCACACCAGTTACTTGGTCGTGTAGGTTCTGGCGCTGTCTAATCCCTGAACATGGACCTGGAGCAGCTTGTTTAAACTGGACCGCAGGAATGCAGGTCAGTGGATCCCGCCGTGCTGCGGCGCTCCGGAGCTGGCGTTTGTGTAGTGGTGGAGTTTGCGAGGTCACCATGGCAGCCACACGGCGGGGTCACACAGCAAATGATGTTTGCAGTGAGTCAAAACCTCGGCATGCCGACCAGACCAGGCCGCCAGATGTTTTCTCTCTGGTTTGTTGTTCCCAGATGTTCACCTCTCCTCCTCCCTCCCTCTCCTCCATCACACCACCTCCACCACCCTCTTGTGAAATGTCAGACTCTAGTATTGATGAGGTCAGCATCCCGCACATCTGTGTTTCTCCTCTGATCCCGCGTGTTTTCGTTTCAGCTGCCGTGTTTGGATGATGTAGCACCGGCGCTCGGAGGTTTGGTGAGCTACACCGTCACGTAGGCGTCTGTAGTGGAGCGCCCGTTATGTAACCTCCTGTGTTCGGATGCTGCTCCAGACCGTGTATTGATTCAGCCTGAACGCTAACGTGACGAGGTGGTGTGGCTGTTCAGGGGTGTGGGTCCACCTACAGTAAGCATCGTTAGGGCCTGGTGAATTTCAGCACCACCCACCTGGATCTACAGGATCTAAGGTGCCGTAGACTTCATATCCAAATCCTGTAAGAGGACGGGAAACAGGTCAGATCCCCAAACCCTAACCTGTTACGGAACAGACCCATTAACATTCACACCCCCAGCATTTACATACAACCACAGCAGAGCTACAGAACCAACATGGTGGACTGTGTGGAGAACTCCAGCGTTCCAGGTTCGGATTGGAATGTCAACACCTTCCATTCCACCTTCTGAGGATCCCACCTGTCAGCGGTGCATGGTGGATGTTCATCTTTAATCCAGGCTGGAGTTCTTCCTGTTCACCAGCTTCCTAATCCAATGTCCCGTTCCACCTTAAATACTGCAGCTGGTACAGGAACCAGAATGTCCTGCAGCACCGTTTAAGGTGGAACAGAGAATTCCCAACACAAGCTGGAGAACAGGAACTCCAGCTCCACATCTTTAACAGGATCCCGGAACACCTTTAATCCTGCAGTCTGCACATTCCACTCCGGACAGATTCCCAAACCTCTCTGGACAATATGGAGCAGCTCCGCTCAGCGTCTGACCCTGAAGAGACTGAAGAGAGGAGCAACTCCACCTTTATTAGCTCCACCTCCCCATCAGCAGCCTGTAAGTAGCAGCCATGCTGTGTGATTGTATCCGTGTGTGGGGGTTGGAGCAGATCATCTTAAACTGAGAGCTCCATAGTGAGGATCAACTTTAATCTACTGTGTGTTGGTGTCCAGATGGAGCCAGTAGCTAGCACAGGGAACGCTAGCTACTAGCATTAGCTCCAAATAACTAGCATAGCTAACTACATAGTATGAGGGCGGAGCTTATTTACACAGAGGCTCATTTTATTTAGTCTGTTTCCACATGGTGCTTCTGTGTGATCATCGGGGGCGGGGTCTCGCCGTAAACCAGCCAATCAGAGCAGAGCTCATCTGATTATTCATGAGGAGCACACCCGGAAAGGCATCATAGGGTGGAGACGGGGCACAGTGTAGAACCACATCTGTGGGACCAAAGTCACATACCTTCTCAGTAGAACATCAGAGAACCATTTAAACACTGGATGAATAGTATCTAGAACAGCTTCACGGTTCTGCTGTGTTGTGCTCTACATGTTTGGAATGTTCTGGAAAGGCTCTTGTGGGAACGGCCTTCCTGGACTTGTCCACCCCGGAACATGACCTGCTGTTTTCCTAGGGCTGTGGAAGCCGCTGCAGGGCACAGTGACCAGGCACTTGGCGACGTGAAGGTGCTGTTTACATTGCACCCATCAGGAAGCCATTATCCCGAGTCGGGATACGTCTCGGAGCGCCGCCCCTCCCCCTCCGTGCGTGCGGTTTGTGTAGGATGACTGGGCTGTTCCTCAGCTTATTTATATCCTGTTTTGAAACAGGCCTGTATTCCAGACCGAGTTGTTGACATGAAACGCCCCCCAGGGCCTATACTGTTTTCACCAGGCTGCACTATTTATGTGCAGTTTATGGAGCTGGGAGTATTCCGTCTCGGCACATCCCACCAGACGGGGATAGAAGTGGGGACAATGGCTGTTCAGCGGTGCGTTGTGACCTGGAGATGATTCCTGTGACTGTTAACAGCCTGTAAAAGCCTGTTCCTGGGCCCATACAGTCAGAGACCAGCCAAAGCACAGGCCGTTTGTTTTCCAGAGTCGGGATAAAATCGGAAAACCGTTTGAACAGGGAGTTTAACTGTGGTGTTACGTGTTTGAGGTTGTAGTCAGTCACTTCATCCCAGCTTCCATTCCACTCAGGAGACTCGCTTCCAGTTCCACATAGACACGCCTCCGAAGTTCCGTCACACACACACACACACTGAACACACACACACACACACTGAACACACACACTGAACGAACACACTGAACACACACACACACTGAACACATACACACACACACACACACTGAACGAACACACTGAACGAACACACACACTGAACACACACACACACTGAACACACACACACACACTGAACACACACACTGAACGAACACACTGAACACACACACGCACACACACTGAACGAACACACACACTGAACACACACACACACACACACTGAACACTCACACACTGAACACATACACACCCTACACACACTGAACGAACACGCTGAACACACACACTGAACGAACACACACACTCTCCCATACACACACTGAACGAACACACACACTCTCCCATACACACACTGAACACACACACTCTCCCATACACACACTGAACACACACACACACTAAACACTCACACACTGAACACACACACACCCTACACACACTGAACGAACATGCTGAACACACCGAACACACACTGAATGAACACACACTCTCACACACACACTCTCTCACACACACACACACACACACACACACACTGAATACACACACTGAACACACACACTCACTGAAAACACACACACACACACACACACACTGAACAAACACACACACACTGAACACACAATGAACGAACACACCCACACTAAATGAACACACACACACTGAACACACACTCACACACACACACACACACACACACACACACTGAACAAACACACACACACTGAACACACAATGAACGAACACACCCACACTAAACGAACACACACACACTGAACACACACACACACACACACACACACACACACACTGAACGAACACACATACTCACACACACACTGAACACACACTCACACACACACACACACACACACACACTGAACACACACACTGACTGAACACAGACACACACACACACTGAACATTCCTGCCTTGCTTAGGGTCGTGTCCTGTCAGTTCAAGCTGTTTGTGCCCACATGCCCGCTGGGCAGCCCAATCCACCGCACCTTCAGGGCAGTGGGGGTATCACCGGTGACCGGCCAGTCACGCGGCGGGTTCCCTAAACTCCAGCCCCCCACTGCCCCCTTTATTGTTGATTAAAGGTTGATAAAAAAGTGATTAAAGTGACGAGGAAGGAGATGAAAGGGATGTTTGTAAAGGGGCGTGGCTTTCTGACCTCTCGCTCACTTAGCACCGAATTTTCCAGGAAAGCCTCTTTAACGGTCTCAGGCTGGAATCGGCTCATGCTTGGTCACTGCAGCTGCGGCTCTGTTGACGCTGGGCCGGTGTTTTTCTCTCTCTCTCTTCTTTCGTTTCTCCTCCTCTCCTGGATTACCCATCAGCCCTCTGCTCCCTCTTGAAGACCTGTCCTGTTTTTCCCGCTCCCCGTGTGCTGCCCGGTCGATGCCTTTCCCAGGCGGTATTTGTGGCAGAGCCTTGTGAACTGCTGGCACCTTCCCTCTGAGGGAGGGATGGAGAGAGGGTGCGGCTTAAGGAGCTTTCTGGAAAGCTGGGAATTAGGCTTTCGGAGCTTGGCACCTCCTTGTTTATGAAGACCTCCTGAATATTTTGAGTGTTCCGACATTTAGTAATCAACCACTGAACAAACATACGCAGGTCCCGTTAGAGCATTCCCCTTGGTCCGCCCGGAATGAGTCGGTTTCTGTACCTTGGTCCAGTTTCCGCCTGGCGTCTTTGAGGGAATGCTGGGAGGCGGAGCTCACATGTGGGTATTACAGGCTCGCGGAGCCAGGCAGCAGGAGCCTGAGATCCTCTCCGCACGTTCTCCCCGGCCCTTCCGAGATGTTGACTCAGGTTTGTCCGTGTGGTGTTTGTCCAGCTTCATGTGCTTCCTGAGGGAGTTCTGTAGCACAGCCTGTACTGAAACTCCACAGTGAAGCCGGACGGTATTCCAAGCGTTCCCGATATCTGAGTATGACATGAACCGCGCGAGGAACCAGGAACTTGGTTCCCTGAGAGCATGAGGAAGACTGGGAAGCCTTATTATCCAGCGTTTGTATCTAGAACTCATTTATAACCCTAAACCCACATGATAAACCTTCACCCGCTTCACCCGCTTCACCTGCTTCACCCGCTTCACCCGCTTCACCCGCTTCACCCTAACACCACCACAGCAGACGCCGACTCCGAGCTCCTCCTGGTGTGGGTTACCAGAGACTGTCCTTATAGCGCTCCCTGCTGGAGAAACGAATAACCGCAAGCTGTTTTATCTACCTTCCTTTTTTTTCTTCTTTATTTTTCTTTTGTATTATCTATCTGTCTCTCTCACTCTCTATCTATCTATCTATCTATCTATCTATCTATCTATCTATCTATCTATCTGTCTATCTATCTATCTGTCTATCTGTCTATCTGTCTGTCTGTGTCTCTCTCTCTCTCTCTCTCTCTCTCTCTTTTTTTTTCTCTCTCTCTCTCTGTGTCTCATCTCTCTCTGTCTTCTTTCTTTCTTTCTTTCTTTCTTTCTTTCTCTCTCTCTCTCGCTCTCTCTCTCTCTCTCTCTCTCTCTCTGTCTGCCCCTATCTCTCTCTCTCTCTCTCTCTCTGTCTTCTTTCTTTCTCTCTCTCTCTCTCTCTCTCTCTCTTTTTTTTTCTCTCTCTCTCTCTGTGTCTCATCTCTCTCTGTCTTCTTTCTTTCTTTCTCTCTCTCTCTCTCGCTCTCTCTTTCTCCTCCCCCCCTCTCTCTCTGTCTGCCCCTATCTATCTCTCTCTCTCTCTCTCTCTCTCTCTCTCTCTCTCTTTCTGTCTTCTTTCTTTCTCTCTCTCTCTCTCTCTCTCTCTCTCTCTCTCTGTATATATTCAGGTTACTTGTTAGCCATTAATGATATCTGGTTATGTTTTTTTTCTGGGTTCTAGATAAGATTAAGTGTTCTCCGGTCTGGTGGAATCCTGAGTTCTTATTAAAGCTGTGGTGTAAGAGGAGGCTCTTGTCTGGATTGGGATCGGACTGATGTGGCTGATGTATGGTTGTGAACTGCAGCTGGTTATTTCGGAATGCTGAAGGTTCTCCTGACCGTTCCCGGGTCTGGAGGGAAGGCTGATGTATGGTGTTGCGCCGGACTGCGGGGTCTGTTTACCGGCCCGTTTGGGAAGCGAGCGCTGCAGTAATGGAGCGTTTATTTGGTCTGGGCTCTGAGGACTGGGGAAGGTCGGATGAATGATGCAGTAAAAGGGAATCAGGGCGTTCCGGTCGCTCTCGTGCGGAGCTGCAGGAGGTGTGAGCTCAGTGCTCCAGCTCTCTCTCTCTGCGCGTGTTGGTTTTTAGGGTGTTCCACAGTCCCGTCTCTCCGTGCTGTATTCCCTCTCCCTTTAAATCCTTAATGGATCCCGTTTGGAAGCAGCAGCTGGAAAAGTTTAAACTGGGCCGCCATATAAAGAACACCTTCAGGAATTCAGCATCGAGAACGAGTCGAGTTCTCGAACTGGAGCCGAGCGCCCTTCCTTTCTTCAGTCTCCCTGTCTGTCTGTCCTCAGTCTCCCTGTCTGTCTTTCTTCAGTCTCCCTGTCTGTCTTTCTTCAGTCTCCCTGTCTGTCTTTCTTCAGTCTCCCTGTCTCTTTCTTCAGTCTCCCTGTCTGTCTTTCTTCAGTCTCCCTGTCTGTCTTTCTTCAGTCTCCCTGTCTGTCTTTCTTCAGTCTCCCTGTCTGTCTTTCTTCAGTCTCCCTGTCTCTTTCTTCAGTCTCCCTGTCTGTCTTTCTTCAGTCTCCCTGTCTGTCTTTTCTATCTGTATATTCTTTTATTTCTCTCATTTTTTATTCTCCTTTCACCCTTTTCTTCCTCTATCAGTCTCTCTCTCTCTCTCTCTCTCTCTCTCTCTCAGACCTCTGTCTCTCCTCTCAGTTCTCCCTGTCTGTATTTCTTCAGTCTCCCTGGGTTATATATGTTCAGTCCCCTGTCTCTTTCTCAGTCTCCCGCGGCTGAATGTCTTTCTTCAGTCTCCCTGATTTCTTCTGTCTCTTTCTTCAGTCGTCTCTGTCTGTCTTTCTTCAAGAGGTCTTTCTGCCTGGAGTCTGTCTGTGCTGGCTTGCTTCAGTCTCCCTGTCTGTCTTTCTTCAGTCTCCCTGTCTGTCTTGCTTCAGTATCTCCCTGTCTCTTGTCTTCAGTCTCCCTGTCTGTCTCTTCAACGCTCAGTGTCTGTTTTCTTCAGTGGCCCTGTCTGATCTTTCTTCAGTCTCCCTGTCCTCTGTCTGTTTCTTCAGTCTCTCTGTCTCTTTCTTCGCAGCTCTCCCTGTCTGTAGTCTGTTTCTAAATCTCCCTGTCTGTCTATCTGTCTCACTGTTCTGTCTTTCTTCAGTCTCCCTGTCTGTCTTTCTTCAGTCTCCCTGTCTGTCTTTCTTCAGTCTCCCTGTCTGTCATTCTTCAGTCTCCCTGCTTTCTTCTCTTATCTTTTTTCAGTAAATCCCTGTCTGTCTTTCTTCAGTCTCCCTGTCTCTGTCTTCAGTCTCCCTGTCTGTCTCCCCTGTTCTCCCTGTCCTCTTTCTTCAGTCCACTCCCAGTCTGTCTTTCATTCAGTCTCCCCGTCTATCGTTCTCACTGTCTGTCTTTCTTCAGTCTCCCTGTCTCTGTCGGGGGACCCAGTCTCCTGTGTCTTTCTTCAGTCTACTGTCTGCTATCTTTCTTCAGTCTCACTGTCTGTCTTTCGTTCGGTCTCCAGTCTCCCTGTCTCTGTCTTTCTATTCTTCAGTCAAACGCGGTCTACTTCAGGTCAGTCCTCCCTGTCTCTTTCTTCAGTCTTTCTGTCCCTGTTTCCCTGTCTTGACTTCTAGTCTCACCTGTTGTCTATCTCCACTGTTCTGTCTTTCTTCAGTCGCCCTGCACTGTCTTGTCAACGTCTCCCTGTCTGGCTTTCTTCATTCTCTCTGTCTTTGTCTTTCTTTCTCCCCTCTGTCTCCTGTCTGATGTTCAGTCCTCCCTGTCTGTACTGACACTCAGTCTCCCTGCAATATCCTGTCTCCCTACTTCAACGTCCCGTGTCTGCTTCTTCAGTCTCCCAGTCTAGTCTCCCTGTGTATTCTCAGCCCTCGTCTCTTTCTTCAGTCTCACTGTCTCTTAATTCAGTCTCCCCTGTTCTAATCTTCGGTCTCCGCTGTCTGTCTTTCTTCAGTCTCCCCTGTCTGTCTTGTCCAAAGTACCTCCCCTGTTTCTCAACCGTCTCTCTTTCTTCCTCTCCCTGTCTCCAACATCTCACCCTGTCTGTCTTTTTCAGCTCTCCTGTCTGTCATTTCTCACCCTGTCATCCTCCCAGTCTCCTGTCTGTCTTTCTTCACTACCCTGTCATGTCCTTCACGTGTCTCACTGTCTGTCCCAGTCTCCCCTGTCTTGTTTCTTCAGTCTACCTGTCTGAGTCTTTCTCACCCTCCTGTCTGTCTTTTCTTCAGTTCTCCTGTCCTTTCAACTGTCTCTTACTTCGTCCCTGTTCCATCTTCAGTCTCTCACTCTGTCTTTCTTTCCCAACTGTCATTCTTGCAGTCTCCTGTCTCCCCAAACTCTTATCCCCTTGTCTGTCTATCTTCCTCTCTGTCTGTCTTTCTTTCAGTTCTGAACAGTCTCCAACTGTCTTTCTTTCTCCCTGTCTAGTCCCAACTTCAGTCTGTCCCAACGTCTTCAGGTGTCTCACTCCCTCATGTTTGCTTTCTTCAGTCTAACCCCAACGTCTTCAGTACCCTCCCCAACTTCTTTCTTCAGTCTCCCAACGTCTGTTCTTCAGTCTCCCTTGTCTGTCTTTCTCACTCCTGTCGTGTTCTTAGCTTCAGTCCTGTCCTTTCTTCAACTCACGTGTCTCTGTCAACTGTCTCTCTGTTCTGATCCTTATTTCTCCCCTGTTCTGTTTTCTTCAGTATCCCCAACTGTTCTTTCATCAGTCTCCCTGTTCTGTCATCTGCTACTCCTGTTCTGTCCTCCAGTCTCCCCTCTTTCTTCGAGTCTCACTGTACTGTCTTTACACCGTCTCCCATCAAGTCTAGTCACTGTTTCCACTACTGTCTCTTCCTAAGTCTCCCTGTCAATCTCTGCTCTTTACTTCACGTCCTCACTGTCTCCCAACTCCCTACTCTTTCTTCAGGTCTCCTGTCTCTTTCACTTCCCAACTCACCTTGTCCAACGTCCTCTGTTCTCCCCAACTCAGTACCCTGTCTGTCTTTCTTCAAGGTCTCCCTGTCTGTTTCTTCAGTCTATCTGCCAACTTTCTCAGTCTCCCTGGTCTGTTTCTCACTGTCTTCTGTCTTTCTCCTCTTCAGTCTTCCATGTACTACTTCTCAGTCTCCCAACGTCTTTCTTCAGTCCCCAACTGTCTTTACCCAGCAAACTCGGCTGTCGGTTCTTCAGTCTCCCTGTCTGTCTTTCGTCAGGTCTCCTGTCTGTCTTTCTTCAGTCTCCCTGTCTGTCTTCTTCAGTCTCCTGTCCTGCTTTCTTCAGTCCCCTTTCTCTTTCTTCAGATCTCCACTGTCTTCTTCAGTCTCCTGTCATTTCATCAAGTCTGCCTCTGTCTGTCTTTCTTCAGTCTCCGTCTGTTTTCTATCAGTCTCCTCTGTCTATTTCTTCAGCTCTCCCTGTGTCTTTCTTCAGTTCTCTCTGTCTGTCTTTCTTACAGACTCCCAGTCTGTCTTTGTTCATTGTCTGTCAGTTTTCTGTCTCTGTCTCTTCTCAGTCTCCCTGTCTGTCTTTCTTCAGTCTCGTCTGTCTCTTTGCTTCAGGTTCCGGTTCGTCTTTCTTCAGTCTCCTCTGTATGATCTTTCTTCAGTCTCTATCTGTTCTCTTTCTTCAGTCTCTCTGTCTGTCTTTCTTCAGTCCTCCTATGTCTGTCTGTACCTCAGTCTACCTGTGTCTGTCTTCAGTATCTCCGCTGTCTGTCTTTCTTCAGTCTCCCTGTCTGTCTTTGTCTGTCAGTATCTCCGTCTGTCTTCAAACTTCTCTCAGTCTGTCTGTCATCCACAGTCTGTGCTCTTTCTTCAGTCTACTGCTGTCTCTTTCTTGTAGTGTCATGTCACTTTCTTCAGTCTCTTTCTGTCACTTTGTCTCCTGTCTGTCTTATTCGTCAGTCTCCCTGTCTGTTCCTCTTCAGTCTCCCTGTCTCTTTCTTCAGTTTCCCCTTTCTGTCTTTCTTCAAATTCCCTGTCTATGTCTTCTTCGAGTCTCCACTGTCTCTTTCTGTTCAGTCTCCCTGTCTATTACCTTCAGGTCTCCCTGTCTGTCTTTCTTCAGTCTCCCTGTCTGTCTTTCTTCAGTCTCCCTGTCTGTCTTTCTTCAGTCTCCCTGTCTGTCTTTCTTCAGTCTCCCTGTCTGTCTTTCTTCAGTCTCCCTGTCTCTTTCTTCAGTCTCTCTGTCTGTCTGTCCTCAGTCTCCCTGTCTGTCTTTCTTTAGTCTCTCTGTCTGTCTTTCTTCAGTCTCCGTCTGTCTGTCTATCTGTCTCACTGTTCTGTCTTTCTTCAGTCTCACTGTCTGTCTTTTCTATCTGTATATTCTTTTATTTCTCTCATTTTTTTATTCTTCTTTCACCCTTTTCTTCCTCTATCAGTCTCTCTCTCTCTCTCTCTCTCTCTCACTCCCTCCCCGTCCGCCTCTCTCTCTCTCTCTCTCTCTCTCTCACTCTCTCTCTCTCTCTCTGTGTATATATGAATGGGTTAAGTATGGATCCTGCTCTGTAACCGCGGCTGGAATAATATCAGATTCCGATGGTCCAGATGCGAAGAGGTGAAAGTGCGTGAAAGCTGAAGGCGGCCTGGAGACGCGGGGGGCTGATGGAGTGATGGAGTGATCGGTGGGAGGTGTAGTTGATGTAGTTTAGGGTCGGAGCTGGTCGTGTTGGAGGTCGCAGCCCCTCTTTTATTTAATCCTCCAAAGAAAAGAGATGACCCGCGGTGCTCTCCGCCAGCACAGCTGTTAAAACAGCCGGCGTGGTGTTGTTCCCCGCTCACGCTCGGACCCCTGAGTCAGCTCTTACTGCACAAAGACGCATTGTAGGAGCGGCCGGGAACGCGTGCGGTCACGCAGCATTAATATTTACACAACCGTGTGTAGACCAGCTCATCAGAAAACTGTACAGACCCCAACGTCCTCCCCTCCCCAACTCACTACCCAACATCCTCCCCTCCCCAACTCACTACCCAACATCCTCGCCTCCCCAACCCACTACCCAACATCCTCGTCCTCCACCCAAACTACACCCACCAACGTCCCCAATCCCCAACTCATACCCCCCAACATCCTCCCCTCCCCACAACTCCACTACCCCAACACAACTCCTCCCCCTCCCCAACTCACTACCCCAACATCCTCCCCTCCCCAACTCACTACCCAACATCCTCCCCTCCCCAACTCACTACCCCAACGTCCTCCTCTCCCCAACTCACTACCCCAACGTCCTCCCCTCCCCAACTCACTACCCCAACATCCTCCCCTCCCCAACTCACTACCCAACATCCTCCCCTCCCCAACTCACTACCCCAACGTCCTCCCCTCCCCAACTCACTACCCCAACGTCCTCCCCTCCCCAACTCACTACCCCAACGTCCTCCCGCTCCCCAAACCAATACCCCAACGTCCTCCCCTCCCCAACTCACTACCCCAACGTCCTCCCCTCCCCAACTCACTACCCCAACGTCCTCCCCTCCCCAACTCACTACCCCAACGTCCTCCCCTCCCCAACTCACTACCCCAACGTCCTCCTCTCCCCAACTCACTACCCCAACGTCCTCCCCTCCCCAACTCACTACCCAACACTCACTACCCAGTCCCCCTCCCCAACTCACTACCCAACATCCTCCCCTCCCCAACCCACTACCCAACATCCTCCCCTCCCCAACTCACTACCCCAACATCCTCCCCTCCCCAACTCACTACCCCAACGTCCTCCCCTCCCCAACTCACTACCCAACATCCTCCCCTCCCCAACTCACTACCCAACATCCTCCCCTCCCCAACTCACTACCCAACATCCTCGCCTCCCCAACTCACTACCCCAACGTCCTCCTCTCCCCAACTCACTACCCCAACATCCTCCCCTCCCCAACTCACTACCCCAACATCCTCCCCTCCCCAACTCACTACCCCAACTCTCCCCTCCCAAACACTACCCAAAACGTGTCCCCTCACAAACTTACCCCAACATCCTCCCCTCCCCAACTCACTACCCAACATTCTCCTCTCCCCAACTCACTACCCCAACACCCTCCTCTCCCCAACTCACTACCCAACATCCTCCCCTCCCCAACTCACTACCCCAACGTCCTCCCCTCCCCAACTCACTACCCAACATCCTCCCCTCCCCAACTCACTACCCCAACGTCCTCCTCTCCCCAACTCACTACCCCAACGTCCTCCTCTCCCCAACTCACTACCCAACATCCTCCCCTCCCCAACTCACTACCCAACATCCTCCCCTCCCCAACTCACTACCCCAACGTCCTCCTCTCCCCAACTCCCTACCCCAACATCCTCCCACTTCCCAACTCACTACCCAACAGTCCTCCCCTCCCCAACTTGTCCCTCCACCCCCAACTTTTTTCATTTCAACCCCCAACATCATCCTCCCAAAATCACTACGCGCCCAAGTCCACTCCCCAGTCACTACCCAACATTTACCCCAAAGTAAACAGAACCCCAGAGTGGGAACAGTGTGCTTTCGAAAATCACATACAGCAATAAAAATTATTTGGTAATAATCTTAACGAGAAGATATATCAACTAGACGTAAGATCATTTAACTCGCCAAGATTTTATCTTTATGGCGGCGACAGTGGGGAGGAGCTCTCTGCTGGAAGGGGCCAGCTGTTGGGGAGTCTGGTGCTGGAAGTGAAGCACATCGTACTTTGAGAAGTCAAACTGAGTAAGAGTTATTTCAGTGGAGCTTTTTACAGCGCATGTTCTCACAAAGCGGCCTACAGAGAATCCAGGGCCGAGCCACAGAGGAACCCCCCTTAGAGCAACGAGAAGAACCCTCGAGGGGAACCCAGACTCAAAAGAGGAACCCACCTTCCTCTGGTCCGCACTAGATAGCAAGACAAGCACAAAACCGGTTAGATACAATAAAGAATATAGAATAACCTGTAACTGTCCTGCGAGATTAACTCTGAGAGTCTGACCTGAAAGTCTGAGTGAAGCTCGGCCTCTGTTACCAGTGAAACCAGTAACCACTGTAAGGAGCTTATGCCAGTAAAAAGCCTTAACGTCCGAGGTAGTAGATCTGCTTCAGACCGCACAGGATGGGCAGTTGTTCTGCTTCAGACCACACAGGATGGGCAGTTGTTCTGCTTCAGACCGCACAGGATGGGCAGTTGTTCCACTTCAGACTGCATAGTTGTCCCGCCACCGACTGCACAGTATGGGCAGTTGTTCTGCTCAGTCAAAGAAACACCCTGACAGCTGGTTCTGTGCTCTTATGTGCCATCGTTCCTGATTTAGTGTCCTAGTATGTGGTTTGGGATGCAAGAATTTCCAGCTTTTTAGATTTCAGCTTTCATTTGTTATCACAACAAATCAATTAAAGAATGCAGTGAACACTTGGACGAGTCATTTAATACACTGTATTATAAAGATATATATATATATACATACAGAGTGTTTTGCTGGATCGCTTACAACAGGTTCTGCCCCATTATTGGGGACACTTAACTTTACCAGCACCTGCGCTGCCTGCTCACGAGTACGTACAGTCGTGCTCTTTTCATCTGTTATCTGTTTTTTTCCGTCTGGTGCTGAGAATAAGAGCAGCGTTTTGCTCCCTGTTGAGCTACAAATTCAGTTTCTGGCCTGGTTTATCCAGATGCTTTTATCGTCCTCGAGTGTGCGCACTGTCCTCCCATCTCAAACAGGGGACACGCAGGCCTCCAGAAACTAGAGAATTGAAAACAGGCCTGTTTTTGCAATGACCATGTTTTTGTTTTTTCGATGAATGATTCATTTTGGAAAGAGGGAGAGCTCCAGTAACGAGACATGGTCTATTTTTCTCTGGCCTTCTGTGAAATGGGCCTTCGACTTTACCCGGAATCAGGAGCACTTCTAGTAAGGGCTTCAGTACGGGATTAAATAATGTAGGGGCCCAGCTGGATATTCCAGTACTCCAGATACTTCCACATAAAGCAGAATTCCAGAGAGACTGCTCCCAGTGGAGGTGAAGGTAACCAGACGTCCCCTCTAAAAGCTCCCTCACAGGAAGTTCCTACAGGAGGTGGTTCTGAATACGCTGCCTGATGTCTGAGACGCTGTTTATGATAGTGTGGAGAAGATCTCAGCCTTAAACTCCATTCATGGTGGAGGGATACATGCTGCAGGGCGTCTTGTTGAGGTCAAATAGTCCCCCAAAGGAACTTAGTATTTCCAGGTTTTCCAGATTTTCATCACCAACATTCCATACACACTCAGAAGACACGTGTAGGTTCACTGGTGGTTCTAGATAGTCAATACAGTGTCTATATGTGTGTTCTAGACATAGAGAACCCTGGTTCCCATCACTACCACCAGGGCACCTCAGCAGCGGCTAACAGACTCCTCCAGGAATATGGTACATGCCTGACCTTCAGGCTTTACGGTTCCCTTTTCCCGAAAGTGAACTGCCTAGAAAATACGACTGCGCGGCCAGTATACCCCTTGGTGTTCGGTGCGTCCCCGGTTGGTCGGTGCCTCCTGCTAGCGCCGTAGCTTGCCGTAGTGGTGCTGATGCTTCAGGGACCACACGCTGTTTGGTTTAACGGTTCTTCTTCTGGATGCCCTCTTCTAGTCACAGACACGGCCACCGTTGCTATTAGCGATGCGCCGAATGTTCAGCAATCCACTTTTGGTGCTAAGAGGTTTTTAAAGACGCTGTTCCTCTTTGTAGTTCCGGATGTAGACGGGAACCAGAGTGGAATGTTTTTCCCTTAGCTCCAGAGCGACGCCAGCTGCTCCAGGCTAAGACGCGGTTAGCGCCTTGTCTCTCCACTGTGAGTCACACCGGAGTCACACCGGAGCACGCCGGCGCTCCCCAGCTCTTATTGAGTTCCAAGCATTCGAGCCAAACGGAGCTCCAGACAGAACCGGGCCGCTACACACTACTCCGTCTGGGCCTTTGGCCAAAACGTTCATTTCCCTGCGTCCCTAGTTGCTGTATGAGGCAGGTTGCTCCACCCAGCGCCACCCTGAGGCCGATCAGAAGGCAGAAGACGGAGTCTGTAATACAGCATGTGTCTAGCAGCGAGCAGAATATTAAATTCTGAGGCATTAGGTTAACTACAGGGGTCCTGGACGGCCCCAGGGTCTGGACCCGCCCCCCGGACCCCAGGATGCGATGACAGTTCAGTTCTAGACGTCATGTGATTAGTGATTAGCCTTGCAGGTCTTGCAGGTCTGGAGCTCACTGTGGCCCGGGGGCCGTTCTGTAGGGCTGTGTTCCTCACCCCTGGTCCTGGAGGCACCCTGCCCACATCTGGGTGCTTCCCTGCTCCCAGCACACCTGGTTCACCTGATCGGCTCCTTTAGAGCCCCTTTCAGAGCTGCTGTGGGTGCTAAAGCAGGGAGTCCGCTAAGATCCGCAGGCAGGGAGCTTCCAGAACCAGGGTTGAGGAGCACTGCGCCAGGCTGCCGTACAGGGGTTCGGTCTCAGGCCTTCGGAGTTCTGTGCCTGGTGGAATTCCAGACCGCTTTATAAGCATTCCAGTCTACAGTACTGCTGTAGCGATTGCAGCCTGCATGCTGGGACGGTTAGATGGTACCGAGTGTGCTCGGTGTTCCGTACAGAGAACCACGCGTGCTAACCGCCCGGTCCTGGTCCTGGTTCTGTTCTTAGTGTCTCCTTTGTCGTCCTGCAGATGTGGAGCAGATGGCTATAGACTGGCTCACCAAGAATTTCTACTTTGTGGATGACGTTGACGACCGGATCTTCGTGTGTGATAAGGACGGGGTCACGTGTGTCACTCTCCTGGACCAAGAGCTGTACAACCCTAAAGGCATCGCACTGGACCCGACCATGGGGTACGCCCCTTCTCTTATAACCTTACCCTCAGGTACACTCAGCCCCCCTGACCACACAGGACACCTGTAGGTGTACAGGTCCAGACTGGAGTCCATCTGTTTCTCTGTGTACTGTATTACCCTGTTCTTCAATGGTCAGGACCCCCACAGGACCCCCACAGAGCAGGTAGTATGTGGGTGGTGGATCATTCTCAGCACTGCAGTGACACTGACGTGGTGGTGGTGTGTTAGTGTGGGTGGTGCTGGTGTGAGTGGATCAGACACAGCAGTTCAGTGTTTAGACACTGTGTCCACTCACTGTCCACTGACACAGGACGCCTTCCCACGGGACGCTGCCCACAGGACGCTGCCCACAGGACACAGATGATCCACCACCCACATCATACCTGCTCTGTGGTGGTCCTGTGGGGGTCCTGACCATTGAAGAACAGGGTAATACAGTACACAGAGAAACAGATGGACTACAGTCTGGACCTGTACACCTACAGAGTGTCCTGTACGGTCCGTGGAGCTGATTCTGGCTGTGGTAAGGAGTGGAGGTGTAGGGTGTAGTTAAGGTGTGGGTGTTCCAGTCTGTATATGTTCTCTGTCCACAGGAAGGTGTTCTTCACAGACTACGGTCAGATCCCCAAGGTAGAGCGCTGTGATATGGACGGACAGAACCGCACGAAGCTCGTGGACAGTAAGATCGTCTTCCCTCACGGCATCACGCTGGACCTGGTCAACAGGCTGGTGTACTGGGCCGATGCCTACCTGGACTACATCGAGGTGGTGGACTACGAGGGCAAGAACAGACACACCATCATTCAGGGCCTCCTGGTGAGGAGAGCCCTAACACCAGCATACCGATATACCCACTGTCCCTGAACCGTCCTCATGAGAACCTCCGTCTCTCTCCCCGCCCTCACTCTCTCTCTCTCTCTCTCTCTCTCTCTCTCTCTCTCTCTCTCTCGCTCTCTCGCTCTCTCTCTTTCTCTCTCTCGCTCTCTCACTCTCTCTCTCTCTCGCTCTCTCACTCTCTCACTCTCTCACTCTCTCTCGCTCTCTCACTCTCTCACTCTCTCTCGCTCTCTCGCTCTCTCACTCTCTCACTCTCTCACTCTCTCTCTCTCTCTCTCTCTCTCTCGCTCTCTCTCTCTCTCTCTCTCTCTCTCTCTCGCTCTCTCTCGCTCTCTCTCGCTCTCTCTCTTGCTCTCTCTCTCTCTCGCTCTCTCTCTCTCTCTCTCGCTCTCTCACTCTCTCTCTCGCTCTCTCACTCTCTCTCTCACTCTCTCACTCTCTCTCACTCTCTCTCTCGCTCTCTCTCGCTCTCTCTCTCTCTCGCTCTCTCTCTCTCTCACTCTCTCACTCTCTCTCTCTCTCTCTCTCGCTCTCTCTCACTCTCTCACTCTCTCTCTCGCTCTCTCTCTCTCGCTCTCTCTCTCGCTCTCTCACTCTCTCACTCTCTCTCTCTCGCTCTCTCTCACGCTCTCTCTCACGCTCTCTCTCTCTCTCTCGAGCGTCTAGCCTCTCTCTCCTCGTCTCTGAAGCCGCTCTCTCTCTCTCTCCGTCTCTCTCTCCTCCCCCGTCTCCTCTCTCTCTCTCTCTCTCTCTCGAGTCTCTCTCTCTCATCTCTCGCTCTCTCTCTCCTCTCTCTCACCATCTCTCACTCTCCTCACTCTCTCTCTCTCTCTCTCTCTCTCTCTCTCTCTCTCTCTCTCTCTCTCTCTCTCTCTCTCTCTCTCTGCCTCTCTCTCTCTCTCTCTGTCTCTCTCTCTCCCTCCCTCTCTCTCTCTGTCTCTTTCTCCCTCACCCCGTCTCTGCCTCTCTCTCTCTCTCTCTCTCTCACTCTATCTCTCTCTCTATCTCTCTCTCTCTCTGTCTCTCTCTCTCTCTCTCCCCCTCTCTCTCTCTCTCTCTCTCTCCATCTCTCTCTCTCTCTCTCCCCCACTCTCCCTCTCTCTCTCTCTCTCTCTCTCTCTGTCTCTCTGTCTCTCTGTCTCTCTCTCTCTCTCTCTCTCTCTCTCTCTCTCTCTCTCTCTCTCTCACTCCGTCTCTCTCTCTCTCTCTCTCTCTCCCCCTCTCTCTCTCTCTCTCTCTCTCTCTCTCTCTCTCTCTCTCTCTCTCTCTCTCTCTCTCTCTCTCTCTCTCTCTCTCTCTCCCCCTCTCTCTCTCTCTCTCTCTCTCATGTTCAGATCGAGCACCTGTATGGGCTGACGGTGTTTGAGAACTATCTCTACGCCACCAACTCAGACAACGCCAACATGCAGCCGAAGACCAGCGTCATCCGGGTCAACCGCTTCAACAGCTCAGACTACCAGGTGGTCACCCGCGTGGACAAGGGAGGGGCCCTGCACGTGTACCACCAGAGACGCCAGCCTCCAGGTACGGAACACACCGGTTCCTTACCACTTCAGGCTGGGAGGGTGACAACATCGTGTGGCTCTCCCTCTCTCTCTCTCTCTCACTCGCTCTCACACTCACTCACTCTCTTCACATCTCTCTCTCCCTCTCTCTCCCTCTCTCTCCCTCTCTCTCCCTCTCTCTCTCTCACTCCGTCTCTCTCTGTCTCTCCCTCTCCCCCTCTCTCCCTCTCAGTGAGGAGTCATGCGTGTGCGGTGGATCAGTTCGGTAAAGCCGGAGGCTGCTCTGACATCTGTCTACTAGCAAACAGCCACAAGAGCCGAACCTGCCGCTGCCGCGCGGGCTTCAGTCTGGGCAGCGACGGCAAGTCCTGCAAGAGTAAGTGACGGATCCGTAACTCCACCTCCGCTCATTAGAATACTCGAGCGGCTACCAGCTCAGGCTGAATGCAGATCAGCTCCGGGGTTACAGGCCCGATCGAGTTCTCCTGCGGCCCATTGATCTGATAATTCATCTTCCAGGAGGCAGGGCCGGACGGTCTGCGGTAAACACAGAACCGGGCTTTACTGATTCAGGTTACTGTCGTTTACAGTCGTCAGGCCTGTGATCACAGGGACCGCCGCGGTTCCAGCCTCGCTGAGGTGCGACAGTTCATCTGCAGGCACCCCGCTACCATGCTACTGACGGCATAGCACACATCACCAACCAGTTAGAGTAGGGTTCGGCCCATATGGATCGGCCCCATGGATGGGCCTACTGATCCGATACCTAATCCACCTGACATAACTCATATCGGAGCCGATGTCTGATTCTAATATGGGGGGGCATATGACCGTGAGACGCAGTGAGTGAGGCGCAGTGAGTGAGACGCAGTGAGTGAGGCGCAGTGAGTGAGACGCAGTGAGTGAGACGCAGGGGCGAGGACTGAATATTGACTCTCTTGATGAAGATGCGTGATTGACGAGTGGGGAACATTAGGAAGCTACTCACTGACCAATAAAGCACTGCGTGAAACTTCCCTGCTTTGTGGGTTTCTACATAAATGAGCCCTGGAATATGATGAGACCCCCATTTAACACATAACCGTAGATACGGAGAACCCAGTAAAACGGAGAACCCAGAGAGTTCTCCATCAAGTGATCCAGCACTGAATGCCTTTGTAGGTAAGAGTATGGGAGCCTCTGGATCGAGCCGAATGGTGTGGGAGATGACGGTCGAGAGGTTCAGTCAGCCCGATGCGAGTGTAGCTCCGCACACCTCTGTTAGAGCAGCCTCAGCCCGATGAGCCTAACTGTTCCGTTTCCTCCGCAGAACCTGAACACGAGCTCTTCCTGGTGTACGGTAAGGGTCGTCCAGGTGTCATCAGAGGGATGGACATTAATCCTAAGATACAGGACGAGTACATGATCCCCATAGAAAACCTGATGAACCCTCGAGCGCTGGACTTCCACGCCCAGAGCAACTACATCTACTTCGCCGACGCCAACAGCTTCCTCATCGGCCGGCAGAAGATCGACGGCACGGAGAGAGACACTATCCTGAAAGAAGGTAGCAGGAGACACATGTTGGGTTTTCCTGATGTTCATTTCAGCTTCTGTGTTCTGTTCCTTACTGCTGAGAGCTGACTGGTTAGCATTACTGCTACTGAGAGCTGACTGGTTAGCGTTACTGCTACTGAGAGCTGACTGGTTAGCATTACTGCTACTGAGAGCTGACTGGTTAGCGTTACTGCTACTGAGAGCTGACTGGTTAGCATTACTGCTACTGAGAGCTGACTGGTTAGCATTACTGCTACTGAGGGCTGACTGGTTAGCATTACTGCTACTGAGAGCTGACTGGTTAGCATTACTGCTACTGAGAGCTGACTGGTTAGCATTACTGCTACTGAGAGCTGACTGGTTAGCATTACTGCTACTGAGGGCTGACTGGTTAGCATTACTGCTACTGAGAGCTGACTGGTTAGCATTACTGCTACTGAGGGCTGACTGGTTAGCATTACTGCTACTGAGAGCTGACTGGTTAGCATTACTGCTACTGAGGGCTGACTGGTTAGCATTACTGCTACTGAGGGCTGACTGGTTAGCGTTACTGCTACTGAGAGCTGACTGGTTAGCGTTACTGCTACTGAGAGCTGACTGGTTAGCATTACTGCTACTGAGAGCTGATTGGTTAGCATTACTGCTACTGAGGGCTGACTGGTTAGCATTACTGCTACTGAGAGCTGACTGGTTAGCGTTACTGCTACTGAGAGCTGCTTGGTTAGCATTACTGCTACTGAGAGCTGCTTGGTTAGCGTTACTGCTACTGAGAGCTGATTGGTTAGCATTACTGCCACTGAGTGCTGATTGGTTAGCATTACTGCTACTGAGAGCTGACTGGTTAGCGTTACTGCTACTGAGAGCTGACTGGTTAGCGTTACTGCTACTGAGAGCTGCTTGGTTAGCATTACTGCTACTGAGAGCTGACTGGTTAGCGTTACTGCTACTGAGAGCTGCTTGGTTAGCATTACTGCTACTGAGAGCTGACTGGTTAGCGTTACTGCTACTGAGAGCTGACTGGTTAGCATTACTGCTACTGAGAGCTGCTTGGTTAGTGTTACTGCTACTGAGAGCTGATTGGTTAGCATTACTGCCACTGAGTGCTGATTGGTTAGCGTTACTGCTACTGAGAGCTGATTGGTTAGCATTACTGCTACTGAGAGCTGATTGGTTAGCGTTACTGCTACTGAGAGCTGACTGGTTAGCATTACTGCTACTGAGAGCTGCTTGGTTAGCATTACTGCTACTGAGAGCTGACTGGTTAGCGTTACTGCTACTGAGAGCTGCTTGGTTAGCATTACTGCTACTGAGAGCTGACTGGTTAGCGTTACTGCTACTGAGAGCTGACTGGTTAGCGTTACTGCTACTGAGAGCTGACTGGTTAGCGTTACTGCTACTGAGAGCTGACTGGTTAGCGTTACTGCTACTGAGAGCTGACTGGTTAGCGTTACTGCTACTGAGAGCTGACTGGTTAGCGTTACTGCTACTGAGAGCTGACTGGTTAGCATTACTGCTACTGAGAGCTGACTGGTTAGCATTACTGCTACATCGGGAACGTTAATAAGACGGTGTTAAAGTCCTACAGTAGGAGTTTAACAGGAGGGTTCACTATGATTACTCAACATCTCCAAAGGAACCCATTCATTTTGGGCTTGCCCCAGAGCGCCCTCTAGTGTCTGACAAACCATGAAGATGTTACTACTACAAGGCTAATTTAGCGAAGGTGTAGTGGAGAACTAATAACTTCAGTAGTGGTCCTAGAACAGAGCCCTGTGGGACGCCACACCGGTTACCCATGAGACAGTATGAGTTGGTTCTAGGTAAGTGTGTGGTGATTTAGGCTAGCAGTCAGCTATCCGTGCTAACTGGTTAGGCGTAAGCCACCACACGTCCCAGGTGTCTCGGGTACACAACTGCGAAGTGACTGTGTCGCGTTACAGTGTGCATCTCCCCTCCAGTTATCCACACGGTGGAGGGCATCGCGGTGGACTGGATGGCTAACAACTTGTACTGGACAGACGACGGACCTAAGAAGACCATCAGCGTGGCGAGGCTGGAGAAAGCCTCACAGACCAAGAAGACCCTTATTGAGGGCAAGATGACCCACCCACGTGCCATTGTGGTGGACCCGAAAAACGGGTAAGCGTGTCTTTGTAAGGTGAGCAGTGGGAATGCTGTTCATTAGAGAATTTAAATATTTTGATTTATTTGCTTTTTTAATTTAATTTAAATTATTTTTTTAATTAAATATTTATTTTATTTCTGCTCAAATTTTCATTCATTTTCATCAGTACTGATGGAATAAAAATGCTGAATATTTGGACGTAGATTTTGGAGGATTTTATTATAAACTCCGGTAAACTACCGAACACACGTTACCACCACCTCCCTATATCTCCACCCACTGTCCCCTCCATCAGCTCCACTGACCATACAGGACACTCTGTAGGTGTACAGGTCCAGACTGTAGTCCATCTGTTTCTCTGTGTACTGTATTACCCTGTTCTTCAATGGTCAGGACCCCCGCAGGACCACCACAGAGCAGGTAGTATGTGGGTGGTGGATCATTCTCAGCACTGCAGTGACACTGACGTGGTGGTGGTGTGTTAGTGTGGGTGGTGCTGGTGTGAGTAGATCAGACACAGCAGTGCTGCTGGACTCCTCAGTGTCACTGCTGGACTGAGACTCGTCCCCCAGCCAGAACTGTCCAGCCCACAGCGCCCTGTGGGGAAGGTCTGCGGGTTCTGAGGGTTGAGCTGCTCTGAGCACCCTCGCTCGTGCGCTGAGGGCTAACCGTGTTCGTTTGTTTTTACTGTCCAGCTGGATGTACTGGACGGACTGGGAGGAGGACCCAAAAGAGAGCAAGCGGGGTAAAATTGAGAGAGCCTGGATGGACGGCACCAACCGGAACGTTCTCCTGACCTCCAAGACGGTTTTGTGGCCCAACGGCCTGAGCCTGGACATACCGCAGGGCATCCTGTACTGGGTGGACGCCTATTACGACCGCATCGAGATGGTGTACCTGAACAGCACTGAGCGCAAGGTCAGCACACTGGTAGATATCAGTCCTTCATTCTCTCTTAGTGGTGAATGGTGAATGGGAAGTGTGCATGCTGAAGACTGTACGTGAGGGTCCTCTAAGACCCATCAAGATGATGGTTTATCTGAAATCCTGTCGAGCGCACTCAGTTCAGTGTTCGCTTCTCACAGACCCGGAAACGTGTTCTTTAAATAAGCACTTAATTAAAGCCTTTAGCCTTCAATTAAATAACATTATTAACCAATTAAAGGTTCAGTTAGTGATCCAGGAGTACGGTTCTGGAGAACTCAGTAAGTCTGGGGAACGATTCTGAATAAGTTGGTGATTCAATAGAATTATTTGGATAAGTTGGTGATCCAGGAGAACGGTTCTAGAGTAGCTGGTGATCCAGGAGAACGGTTCTGTAGACGTTGGTGATCCAGGAGAACGATTCTAGAGTAGCTGGTGATCTAGGAGAATGGTTCTGGTGAAGTTGGTGATCCAGGAGAACGGTTCTGCAGAAGTTGGTGATCCAGGAGAACGGCTCTCGAGAAGTTGGTGATCCAGGAGAACGGTTCTGTAGAAGTTGGTGATCCAGGAGAGCGGATCTGGAGAAGTTGGTGATCTTGGAGAACGATTCTGGAGAACTCAGTGAGTCTGGGGAACGGTTCTGGAGAAGTTGGTGAATCTGAAGAACGGTTCTGGAGAAGTTGGTGATCCAGGAGAACGGTTCTGTAGATGTTGGTGATCCAGGAGAATGGTTCTTCAAATTGGTGATCTAGGAGAGTGGTTCTGGAGAACTCAGTGAGTCTGGAGAACGTTTCTGTAGACGTTGGTGATCCAGGAGAACGTTTCTGTAGACGTTGGTGATCCTTGAGAACGTTTCTGGAGAAGTTGGTGGGCCCGTTAGATCAGAACCTCGTGGGCTGTGTGTCGGTCGACCTTCTGTTTGATGAACTGAGGGAGTTTAAAGTGATTGTTTGTATTTACTGGTGATTAAAATGACCTCAGGACGAGACCCCTCACCCTCACCCTCACCCTAACCGGAACCCTAGCCCTAGATCCCACACGCGTGTGATATTCCACACTGCGACTGCTGTGAGGTTGTGATTGGGGAATGGAGCGTTCAGTACTCCGTGTTGAGGAGGTCTCTGTCTGTTAGTCGTTTGTTAATTCTCCACTTCCCCTGAATACGGTCGTGTAGAGAAGCGAGTTTACTGAGCTGTGATATTCCCACTGCAGTCTCGGAATGCGGAATGCTGTGCGTGGGGACAGGTGTGTTTCCACCTGTGTGGGTGGTGTGATGGTGTGTATGGTGCTGTTTGTCTGATGTACTTATTAAACTGTCACTCTGTGAGTTCAGGCATTAGACCGTCTGACATCTTTCCTTTCAGACTGTCTATGAGGGGCAGGAGCTGAGCCACGCCTTCGGTCTGTGCCACTACAAGCACTTCCTGTTCTGGACCGAGTACCGCAGCGGCAGCATCTACAAGCTGGACCAGGAGACCAAGTCCGTGACGCTGCTGCGCAACGAAAGGCCCCCCATCTTCGAGATCCGCATGTACGACGCTCAGCAGCAGCAAGGTGGCGTTCCTCTTCCTGATTCAGTACTCCGGCGCTCCGAAGCGTTCCCGTGTGTTCTGTAAAGCGTTCCCGTGTGTTCTGTAAAGCGTTCCCGTGTGTTCTGTAAAGCGTTCCTGAGTGTTCTGTAAAGCGTTCCCGTGTGTTCTGATCTAAAGCTTTGGTTTTGACTTCTGATTGTTTGTTGGTACCGAAGCTGGAAAGGTCCGGGTCCGGGTCCGGGCCCGGCCTCTGTGGGTAGCAGTGGATGGTTAAAGGGTTCTCAGTGTCTGTTCCCTGTTCTAGAGGTTCCTGAATGTGCTCCGGTCGTGTGTTTCAGGTACTAATGCGTGTCGGTCTAATAACGGGGGCTGCAGTAGTCTGTGTCTGGCCACTCCGGTGGGCCGGTCGTGTGCCTGTGCTGAGGACCAGCTGCTGGACCCGGCGGACAACACCAGCTGTAAAGGTAACACAGAGGTCCATCAGAAAGTTAAAACAAACACAAGGTCAGCGTCAGGTCAGCCTCAGGTCAGCCTCAGGTAAACCTCAGGTCAGCACCAAACTAGCACAAGACCAACATTAACCAGCATAACTAAGCACCAAATCAGCACCGGTCCGTCATAAACCAGTACCAGACCGCCACAGACCATCATGTACCAGCACCAGACCATCTCTGACCAGCATAAACCAGCACCAGACCATCACTGACCAATATAGACCAGTACCAGACGTATAGATCATAAACCCATACCTGTAGATCCCTAATATCTGATCACAGTGTGAATCTTCTGTTTCTGTGGAGCAGTGTGTTCTGAAGCTGCTGATATAGACCTGTTAATAAACAACAAACAATAAACAAACAAACAAACAAACAATAAACAAACAATAAACAAACGCTCATTCCGTAATCTGTTTTTCAATATTACTCCGACACCCCGGAGATGTGCCGCTCCCACGCTGCGTTCCGTCTCCCCAGAGAAATGATCCCCCATGTCCGGTGTCCGGGTGGATCCGTATTAAATTCTCCCATTCCAGCGGGGTCATGACCTCACTGGTACATCCACAGATATGAGAGATTAGATTAGCCGTGCTCCAGTTCAGTAGGGACTGGAGGCTGGATAAAGGAGTGGGGCGAATCCGTCGACTGCAGGGTCAGGTTAGGAACACCGCTCGGGAGGGGGTTTGTTAGGGAGGGGGTTGATTAACCCTTTACTGCGTGCTACAGTCTCAGGTCTCAGGTGTTTGTTGAGTGTGTTGAGGGTCTGCCATGTTCAGCTCTCTCTGTGTTTGTCCTTCAGCGAATCCGTCCTACATCCCGCCTCCGCAATGCCAGCCGGGAGAGTTCGCCTGTAAGAATAATCGCTGTATCCAGGACCGCTGGAAGTGCGACGGGGACAACGACTGCCTGGACAACAGCGACGAGGCTCCGGAACTCTGCCGTGAGTACGCACAGAGCTGACGTGCCGGTTAACCCCCTGGGACTAGATCCAAAATGAGGTTTACATCCAGAATGCTGGAGCTCTAGGAATTCTATCCGAGTGCTCCATCCGGAACTCCTAGTTTGGGATGGTAGTGGGTTTCCTCTCATGCACTGCTCACTTCAGCATTCCTATTGGATTGAGGTCAGGGCTTTGACTTGGTCATTCCGGAACTTTAACGTAGCTCTTCTTTCACGGTTCTCTGGTAGAACCGCTTGTGAGCTTAGGGTCGTTGTCCTGCTGCATGACCCACGTTCTCCTGAGATCCTCTAGAACGACATTGTTCCATCAGTGGTGGTGAGTCGTCCCGGTCCAGATACGGCAAAACCGGCCTGAACCATGATACTACCACCACCATGCTTCACTGATGTGATAAGGTTCTAATGCCGGACTCGTCCATATGGTCTTTATCAAACTGCAGATGGGAGTGAGGTTCTCCGTACAGCCCTGCCATGCTCACCATAGCTGTTCTGGGTTCTCTTTATCCCATCATGGAGAGAGAAATCCTCGGCTAGCCCGGAGAACCTCCCTGATACCGAGTTTTAGTTGTGGTTCCACATTTCACACCGAATTCCTACCTTCAGTTCAGCCGACCTACAGAACCAGAACCGGCCGCTCTGCTTCTGTCTCCCTCCAGATCAGCACACCTGCCCCACTGACCGCTTCAAGTGCCAGAATAACCGCTGTATCCCCATGCGCTGGCTGTGTGACGGAGACAACGACTGCGGAAACGACGAAGACGAGTCCAACACCACATGCTCAGGTACGTGCACACCTGAACACACTCACTGCAACACTGTACGTGTGTTAGCGCTCGCGAAAGGAGGAGACGCACACACAGGTAGTTTCATCAGGTTTGTAGGAGATGAAAGAGAAGTTCAGACAGAGAGGAGGAGAACAGAGGTCAGATATTAGTCAGGTTATAAACACTTCATAAAGTATTAATAAGCAGTTATAACGCCTAAGACCATCTAAACACTGAGGTTATCAGCAGATATACAAGCGTTACACAGGTCATACACGGGTCATACACAGGTCATATACCGGTCATACACGGGTTATATACCAGTCATACACAGGTCATACACAGGTCATACACAGGTCATACACAGGTCATACACGGGTCATACACGGGTTATGTACAGGTCATACACGGGTCATACACGGGTCATACACGGGTCATACACGGGTCATACACGGGTCATACACGGGTCATATACCGGTCATACACGGGTTATATACAGGTCATACACGGGTCATACACGGGTCATACACGGGTCATACACGGGTCATATACCGGTCATACACGGGTTATATACAGGTCATACACGGGTCATACACAGGTCATACACGGGTTATACACGGGTTATATACCGGTCATACACAGGTCATACACAGGTCATACACAGGTTATATACCGGTCATACACGGGTTATGTACAGGTCATATACCGGTCATACACGGGTTATGTACAGGTCATATACCGGTCATACACGGGTTATGTACAGGTCATATACAGGTCATAGATCATATACAGGTCGTATACAGGTAATATACAGTCATACACAGGTGATATACAGGTGATGTACAGGTGATGTAAGGTGATATACATTGTGTGTTTGACAGAGAGTGTCTGATGTGCACCTGTGTACCTGATCCTGATATTCACCTCGCTAACCAAACAGAAACGTTCCAGTTTTACAGGAAATTTAAACACAGAGTTTTTGTAAATCTGCTTTATAGTGTTTCACCTGATCATCATCACTTTCTAGATACACCCTGAAGCTGATGCCAGCACGTAGCGCCGTGTCGGTTCTGTACACTGGAACTGTTTTTTTCTGGTTTTACTACAACCTTTTTTGTCCTGCAAATGTCCAAATACACACACACACACACACACACACACACACAGAGCGGTGGTGGACGGTGCAGGACTCCAGCCCACGTTGAGGAGTCCGTACGTGACTGTTGACCTTTAGCTGGATGTTGTGATTTAAATAAGCACTGATTACTCGTTTCTAGTACAGATGAAGGACGATCCCAGCTCCTGTCATCGCTCGTCATTTTAATCCGGATCGTTTTATCCGTCTGTAAAGGGCAGACAGTGGAGTTTCGTTCTCCAGCGGTTGGCTCTCTTCCAAAAGATTAAGATATGCTTTCCTGCTACCTGGACAGAACCGCATAAAACACAAACTGACCTGGGTTAGCCAGCAGTGCATTAAACAACTAATACAAATACATGAAAATATTAATAACAGTTGTTATTATTATTTATTCTATTGTTTATTTATTATGCAATTATTATAGTACATGATATTTAGAGGGGGGTCTATTATCAGAAATGGACTATAATCTACAGATCTAGGTTCTCATTAGTGTACTATTACCTGTATCTACAGATGTCTGTGTGATGGTTATCTAGAACAAGCTTCATCTCTACATAGCATTAACACTACCAGCGCTAACACCAGCAGCACTAACACCACCAGGGTGGAGTTCACCTCCATATTTACCAGCTTCTTTCAGTTCCACCTTAAACAGTATAACCCCTCAGGCACCACAACAGGTGGAACTGGAGAATCTGAACTAGAACCTGACACCAGCTGTATATTCTAGGGGAGGCTTGCACACTACTCCTTTAAACAGAACACCTGCTGCAGGTTCTAGGGAAGGAGGAATGTTGGGGGAGATCAGGAGGTTACACACCGCTCCTTTAAAGCCACAGTTACTCAGGAAGACACATTAAATGCTGGTCTAATATGTAGGTCCTTTCTCGCCCTCAGCTCGGACGTGTCCTCCTAACCAGTTCTCCTGTGCCAGTGGACGGTGTATTCCCATCTCCTGGACCTGTGACCTGGACGATGACTGCGGGGACCGCTCGGACGAGCCTGCCTCGTGCGGTACAGTGACGGCGCCGTCTGCTTTTTCCTGTTAACTGTTAAATTAATTCAGGAATTCGTGCAGCTTTGTGGAATTTCAGTTTTCCCCCAAAAGCGACTGAGCGGAGGCAGCAGAGCCTCTCAGCTCGCTCTGATGGAAGGCTCTGTGGTGAGGTCATATGGTGTTTTGCTGTTTCCCTGTTTCAGCCTACCCCACCTGCTTCCCCCTCACCCAGTTCACCTGCAACAACGGACGCTGCATCAACATCAACTGGCGCTGTGATAACGGTGAGCACCGCCGCGGCCCTGCTGCTGTTGCTCGGCTGTACTGCCTGCCTGCCTGCCTTAGTCTGGGTGTGGGTTTGGGTTCTGTGTGTGCATGTATGTCTGCCTGTCCTGGTGTGTGACCTTCAGTCTCTGTAGTATGGTGTGTTGGTGTTAGTGTGTGTGTTAGGGCTGTCACTATTGATCATATCCCTCATTGATTAATCGATTTATTTTTATTTTTTTTTTATTTGGAAAAATAAAACAGCAAACAACATGTAAACAGAGGCGTTCAGAGCGGTTCGGTGTGAAACACTGCAGTACTAGATCTTTATCTAGACATCGGTTCTGTACCAAGAGAACCTCTTGCATGACTAGATGATCCGTTGCAGGGTAAGTGGGTTCTGCATGGTGATGGAGAGAGTAAACACGCCACACAAAACACCGCCCCCTTCTGTGTTTAAGCTGGTAGTACCTTCAGGCTCCTGCAGATGAGCTGTACGAGGAGGGTGGGGCTATAAACCCCTGTGGGGTGTGAGTGACGGGATCATAGATTGGGAAGAGGTGCTACAGTGCAGGGAGTGTCTCGTTCCATGTGTGGAAAATGGCTCCAGAGCAGATGTTACTGATTGGCTAAAAGGAGGGACTGCATGTGGGCGTGGCCAAAGACCATAGTGTGAGGAAGTAGCTGAATCTGCAGGTGTGTGGAAGCATACGGTCATACGGGTCTACCAGCAGTGGATACAATCCCAGCCTACAGGGAATTCTCCTCGGAACTGTGCCAGGGAAGGCCTCCACCACATCTGGACCACCTGACCAGTTCTCTGATGTGAGAGAGTCTGAACACTGATGTGGCTACATCCAGAACCTCGTCCGGTCCATGCCCGATCAAACACACTGGTAGCTACACACGGGTAGGTGAGGTTCACGTTCCAATCACCACCACTGTAAAGAACACGGGAACCGTTTCACACCCAACCGTAACCTTACTGGAGTCCTACCCAACTTACTGCACCAGACCGGCATTCCAGACTACACCGGGGGAACAACTGGACACATAGGATCCCACAGAGAGCTCAGAATCCCTCCGTACTCCAGCGGCGTGAGGTGGTTCAGATGTTCTGTACAGCGGTGGTGAGGGGAACCAGGGTTCTCCATGTCTAGAACACACATATAGACACTGTACTGACTATCTAAACCACCGGTGAACCTACACGTGTCTTCTGAGTGTGTATGGAATGTTGGTGATGAAAATCTGGAGAACCTGGAAATACTAAGTTCCTTTGGGGGACTATTTGACCTCACAGCGCCCTGCAGCATGTATCCCTCCACCATGAATGGAGTTTAAGGCTGAGATCTTCTCCACACTATCATAAACAGCGTCTCAGACATCAGGCAGCGTATTCAGAACCACTTCCTGTGAGGGAGCTTTTAGAGGGGACGTCTGGTTACCTTCACCTCCACTGGGAACCTTTCTGACTGTATCTAGAACGTAGCGTTCCACGCCGACCCCCCTCTGTGCGTCTCTGCTTATCGAGTGGGTTTCGCTGATGGGTCCTCCGTGAGATGGTGACAGTCCTGGTGCACGTTAGCGTAGCGCTGTAGGCTAGCTGCTCTGAGTGTGTTTTTGTTCATGACCTCATTTGTCCTTGTTTGTTATGTGACCTCGTGTCCTTCTTCTCTGTGCCGTTTGCTCCTCCCCCCGTCTCCTATTGGCTGTTGCAGAAAAGGATTGTTTGGACGGCTCTGATGAGTTGAATTGTCTGAACCCGACCGGTTAGTGCATAGAACAACATGCACCATAATAACGGACATCATGAGACTGTTAGAGTCACCGTGCTGCTGGAGCGGGTGTTAGCAACACCTTCGCATTATTAGCTGCGGTCGTGTGCAAAAGTTTTGGCGCCCCTGATCAAATGACACCTGGACTTTTTTTCCTGGGTGGAGATAGTTCCGGTGTGGTGGCGGAGTTTAACAGACTGGTGTGACCGAACCATGTGCTGTGTGTTTGGTTGTCCCAGTATGTTAAACTCTCCTCTAAGAGGACAGAGGTGTAAACGGGTCCTCTGTAAAAGATCTGTTCCCGTTCTGACTGGAGGGTCCAGTTCCGACTTTTGCACATGACTGTACAGCGTTAGCCGGTCTGGAAATACAGTGACGTGCTGTAAGTTCATGCCGTGAGAATTCAGCAGTACACAGACGGTGCTACTGCGGCTGCTCACAGAGCAGACTGGTATTTCCCCCATGGTGCATGATGTGATCTATGCAGTTTCTGTGATTCTGTATTTTCCTTCATTCTGTG
>JAMWET010007039.1:262500-290000 GCA_024036415.1 Prochilodus magdalenae
GGTACTGTGGTATAGACTGGGTCTGTTCTACAGTTCCTCGTTAGGTGGAGTGTATAACTCTAAGCTCTAAATGTAGGTACTGTGGTATAGACTGAGTCTGTTCTACAGTTTCTCGTTAGGTGGAGTGTATAACTCTAAGCTCTAAATGTAGGTACTGTGGTATAGACTGAGTCTGATCTACAGTTTCTCGTTAGGTGGAGTGTATAACTCTAAGCTCTAAATGTAGGTACTGTGGTATAGACTGAGTCTGTTCTACAGTTCCTCATTAGGTGGAGTGTATAACTCTAAGCTCTAAATGTAGGTACTGTGGTATAGACTGAGTCTGTTCTACAGTTTCTCATTAGGTGGAGTGTATAACTCTAAGCTCTAAATGTAGGTACTGTGGTATAGACTGAGTCTGATCTACAGTTTCTCGTTAGGTGGAGTGTATAACTCTAAGCTCTAAATGTAGGTACTGTGGTATAGACTGAGTCTGATCTACAGTTTCTCGTTAGGTGGAGTGTATAACTCTAAGCTCTAAATGTAGGTACTGTGGTATAGACTGAGTCTGTTCTACAGGTTCTCATTAGGTGGAGTGTATAACTCTAAGCTCTAAATGTAGGTACTGTGATATATACTGAGTCTGTTCTACAGTTTCTCATTAGGTGAGTGTATAACTCTAAGCTCTAAATGTAGGTACTGTGGTATAGACTGAGTCTGTTCTACAGTTCCTCATTAGGTGGAGTGTATAACTCTAAGCTCTAAATGTAGGTACTGTGGTATAGACGGAGTCTGTTCTACAGTTTCTCATTAGGTGGAGTGTATAACTCTAATCTCTAAATGTAGGTACTGTGGTATAGACGGAGTCTGTTCTACAGTTCCTCATTAGGTGGAGTGTATAACTCTAATCTCTAAATGTAGGTACTGTGGTATAGACTGAGTCTGTTCTACAGTTCCTCATTAGGTGGAGTGTATAACTCTAAGCTCTAAATGTAGGTACTGTGGTATAGACTGAGTCTGATCTACAGTTTCTCATTAGGTGGAGTGTATAACTCTAAGCTCTAAATGTAGGTACTGTGGTATAGACTGAGTCTACAGTTCCTCATTGGGTGGAGTGTATAACTCTAAGCTCTAAATGTAGGTACTGTGGTATAGACTGAGTCTGTTCTACAGTTCCTCATTAGGTGGAGTGTATAACTCTAAGCTCTAAATGTAGGTACTGTGGTATAGACTGAGTCTGTTCTACAGTTCCTCATTAGGTGGAGTGTATAACTCTAAGCTCTAAATGTAGGTACTGTGGTATAGACTGAGTCTGTTCTACAGTTCCTCATTAGGTGGAGTGTATAACTCTAAACTCTAAATGTAGGTACTGTGGTATAGACTGAGTCTGTTCTACAGTTCCTCGTTAGGTGGAGTGTATAACTCTAAGCTCTAAATGTAGGTACTGGGGTATAGACTGAGTCTGTTCTACAGTGTCTCGTTAGGTGGAGTGTATAACTCTAAACTCTAAATGTAGGCACTGTGGTATAGATTGAATCTGTTCTACAGTTTCTCATTAGGTGGAGTGTATAACTCTAAGCTCTAAATGTAGGCACTGTGGTATAGACTGAGTCTGATCTACAGTTTCTCATTAGGTGGAGTGTATAACTCTAAGCTCTAAATGTAGGTACTGTGTATAGACTCGGGAGTTCTACAGTTTTTTCTCATTAGGTGAGTGTGTATAACCTAAGCTCTAAATGTAGGTACTGTGGTATAGAACTGAGTCTGTTCTACAGTTTTCTCATTAGGTGGAGTGTATAACTCTAAGCTCTAAATGTAGGTACTGTGGTATAGACTGAGTCTGTTCTACAGGTTCTCATTAGTTGGAGTGTATAACTCTAAGCTCTAAATGTAGGTACTGTGATATATAGACTGAGTCTGGTCTAACAGTTTCTCATTAGGTGGAGTGTATAACTCTAAGCTCTAAATGTAGGTACTGTGGTATACTACTGATTCTGTTCTACAGTTCCTCGTTAGGTCGAGTGTATAACTCCTAAGCTCTAAATGTAGGTACTGTGGGTATAGACTGAGTCTGTTCTACAGTTTCTCATTAGGTGGAGTGTATAACTCTAAGCTCTAAATGTAGGTACTGTGGTATAGACCGAGTCTGTTCTACAGTTTCTCATTAGGTGGAGTGTATAACTCTAAGCTCTAAATGTAGGTACTGTGGTATAGACCGGAGTCCTGTTCTACAGTTTCTCATTAGGTCGAGTGTATAACTCTAAACTCTAAATGTAGGTACTGTGGTATAGACTGAGTCTGTTCTACAGTTTCTCGTTAGGGCGAGTGTATAACTGTAAGCTCTAAATGTAGGTACTGTGGTATAGACTAGTCTGTTCTATTTCTCAGTAGGTGGAGTGTATAACTCTAAGCTCTAAATGTAGGTACTGTGGTATAGACTGAGTCTGTTCTACAGTTTCTCATTAGGTGGAGTGTATAACTCAAAGCTCTAAATTTAGGTACTGTGGTATAGACTGAGTCTGTTTCTACAGTTTTCTCGTTAGGTGGAGTGTATAACTCTAAGCTCTAAATGTAGGTACTGTGGTATTAGACTGAGTCCTGATTCTACAGTTTCTCATTAGGTGGAGTGTATAACTCTAAGCTCTAAATGTAGGTACTGTGGTATAGACTGAGTCTGTTCTACAGTTTCTCATTAGGTGGAGTGTATAACTCTAAGCTCTAAATGTAGGTACTGTGGTATAGACTGAGTCCTTTCTACAGTTTCTCATTAGGTGGAGTGTATAACTCTAAGCTCTAAATGTAGGTACTGTGGTATAGACTGAGTCTGTTCTACAGTTTCTCATTAGGTGGAGTGTATAACTCTAAGCTCTAAATGTAGGTACTGTGGTATAGACTGAGTCTGTTCTACAGTTTCTCATTAGGTGGAGTGTATAACTCTAAGCTCTAAATGTAGGTACTGTGGTATAGACTGAGTCTGATCACAGTTTTCTCGTTAGGTGGAGTGTAATAACTCTAAGTCTCTAAATGTAGGTACTGTGGTATAGACTGAGTCTGATCTACAGTTTCTCGTTTAGGTGGAGTGTATAACTCTAAGCTCTAAATGTAGGTACTGTGGTATAGACCTGAGTCTGTTCTACAGGTTTCTCATTAGGTGGAGTGTATAACTCTAAGCTCTAAATGTAGGTACTGTGGTGGTATATACTGAGTCTGTTCTACAGTTTCTCATTAGGTGAGTGTATAACTCTAATCTCTAAATGTAGGTACTGTGGTATATGACGGAGGTCTGTTCTACAGTTTACTCATTATGTGGAGTGTATAACTCTAAGACTCTCTAAAATGTAGGTACTGTGGTATAGACGGAGTCTGTTCTACAGTTTCTCATTAGGTGGAGTGTATAACTCTAATCTCTAAATGTAGGTACTGTGGTATTAGACTGGAGTCTGTTCTACAGTTCCTCATTAGGTGGAGTGTATAACTCTAAGCTCTAAATGTAGGTACTGTGGTATAGACTGAGTCTGATCTACAGTTTCTCATTAGGTGGAGTGTATAACTCTAAGCTCTAAATGTAGGTACTGTGGGTATATACTGAGTCTGTTTTCTACAGTTTCCTCATTGGGTGGAGTGTATAACTCTAAGCTCTAAATGTAGGTACTGTGGTATAGACTGAGTCTGTTCTACAGTTTTCCTCATTAGGTGGAGTGTATAACTCTAAGCTCTAAATGTAGGTACTGTGGTATAGACTGAGTTCCTGTTCTACAGTTTCCTCATTAGGTGGAGTGTATACTCTCTAAGCTCTAAATGTAGGTACTGTGGTATAGACTGAGTCTGTTCTACAGTTCCTCATTAGGTGGAGTGTATAACTCTAAGCTCTAAATGTAGGTACTGTGGTATAGACTGAGTCTGTTCTACAGTTCCTCATTAGGTGGAGTGTATAACTCTAAACTCTAAATGTAGGTACTGTGGTATAGACTGAGTCTGTTCTACAGTTCCTCGTTAGGTGGAGTGTATAACTCTAAGCTCTAAATGTAGGTACTGTGGTATAGACTGAGTCTGTTCTACAGTTTCTCGTTAGGTGGAGTGTATAACTCTAAGCTCTAAATGTAGGTACTGTGGTATAGACTGAGTCTGTTCTACAGTTTCTCATTAGGTGGAGTGTATAACTCTAAGCTCTAAATGTAGGCACTGTGGTATAGACTGAGTCTGATCTACAGTTTCTCATTAGGTGGAGTGTATAACTCTAAGCTCTAAATGTAGGTACTGTGGTATAGACTGAGTCTACAGTTTCTCATTAGGTGGAGTGTATAACTCTAAGCTCTAAATGTAGGTACTGTGGTATAGACTGAGTCTGTTCTACAGTTTCTCATTAGGTGGAGTGTATAACTCTAAGCTCTAAATGTAGGTACTGTGGTATAGACTGAGTCTACAGTTCCTCATTAGGTGGAGTGTATAACTCTAAGCTCTAAATGTAGGTACTGTGGTATAGACTGAGTCTGTTCTACAGTTGCTCTCCTGACCTCCTGGTTATGGATGACTTTGGCGTGTCCGGGGTTTCAGCTCACTGCCTCCCGATAGCTTTTTCAGGCGGGTCTATAAACGAAGTATGTGTGAGGTCATACGTCGAACAATGAAGAGAATTCCCCGAGCTGCTCTGGAACATGAGGGAAAGATCAGGAGAGGGCCAGGCAGGGATGAGAAGATGACGAGAGAAGGGGAACAGAGAGCGCTGATGTGGTTTCTGGTGTCGGCCTGGAGGTTTAAACATGAGGAGGAGGTTTGCCCCCTCTCCTGGGGAAGTGGTCTTAGCCGAAGGGTCACTTGGTCTGAGCAGGAAGTGGTGGTTTTTGGTTGGGACGCTGGGTTACGGTGGGCGGGTGGTGGCGAGGGAAGAGGCTCTGAGGGACGGGCTGGCAGTGCAGTTAGCGGTTGGCTGGAGCTGATGGGGTATGGATGTCTGAAGACAGGAAGGAGGAGAGAGTTTGCTTTGGCAGGAAGTCGCGGTGGGCGCGGAGCCTCAATCAGCCAATCAGGGATTTATATTCCGGGAAGACGTGAGGAGAGGAACGAGGCTGAGGGTCACGTACAGTGCAGTGCTCTAATGAGCCGGAGTGTTTCTGCGGAGCGGGAGAGGCAGGCGTGGGTCTGGGGCCGCCCGGTCTGCGACAGTTACTCTCCTCATATCTGCATCTCCGGGAGCAAACCTGTCCGAGAGCGAGCAGCCGGGTCTCGTTTCCCAGGTAACGTGAGCTCACCAGATTAAAAACCATGTAGCCACATCAGTATTTAGACTCTCTCACATCAGAGAACTGGTCAGGCGGTCCAGATGTGGTGGAGGCCTTCCCTGGCACAGTTCCGAGGAGAATTCCCTGTAGGCTGGGATTGTATCCACTGCTGGTAGACCCGTATGACCGTACGCTTCCACACACCTGCAGATTCAGCTACTTCCTTCACACTATGGTCTTTGGCCACGCCCACATGCAGTCCCTCCTTTTAGCCAATCATTAACATCTGCTCTGGAGCCATTTTCCACACATGGAACGAGACATTCCCTGCACTGTAGCACCTCTTCCCAATCTATGGATCCCGTCACTCACACCCCACAGGGATATATATCCCCATCACCCTCGTACAGCGCCACCTGCAGGAGCCTGAAGGTACTACCACCTTACACACAGGGGGATGTTTGTTCAGTGTCGATGGAGCACTAGTCAGGTTCTAGATATGGAGTCGTACGGTGCATCTTCACCAGGACGCACACAGAGTGATGACGCTCAGGAAGCAGCAGCTGGAGTTAGCAGTGTACCAGTATGTCTGCTTCCAGCTGAGTGTGGTTTTGAGTTCATGGAAAATCTCAGCTGGGCCCGAAACAAAGTTTGCGCCGCTCTGAAGTGATGACACGGGTGAATAGGATACACACTGCAGAGCACAGGGAGCACTTTGGAATTCCCCAAGACGATTCCTTCAGTACCACACTGCTGTTATCTGTTACACGTTCTGGAATTTTACATTTGAATATGCAAATGAGGCATTTTCTACACACACACACACCAACACACACACAACCACACACACACACACACCAACACACACACAACCACACACACACACACACCAACACACACACAACCACACACACACACAACCACACACACCAACACACACACACACCAACACACACACACACACACACACACACACCAACACACACACACACACACACACATACACACACACACACCAACACCAACACACACACACACACACACACCAACACACACACACACACCAACACACACACACACACACACACACACACCCGTATAGCTGTGGAATCTGGCGTATGTAAGAGCTTCTGAATTAGATCAGAGTCTGAGAATAAACTCATTTTGAGAAAATGGCCTTTAAAGATGTGTGTTATGGATTCCACTATTTACATGCACCATATCTAATTATGTTCTTAGTAACAAAAACATAGAACATCTGAAATAATACAGCAGCTAGATTAATATGTTGGTAATAAAACACTAAAAATGATCATTTTTTATTTTCATTTATTCTGCATTTATATAATTTAATACCATTAAAAAAAATATTTTTCTGTATTTATATAATTTCTTAAAATAAATCAACCACCAACAAAAAAAACTAATTTTACAGCAAACATTTGCAGTAAATTTAATGTAAGATATCATTATCACGATACTGATGCAGAATTGATGTATCGGATGGACTCGGCCCTCCTCCGGCACTTTTATCCCTCCTCTTCTTTCTCCACCTTTCTCTCTGCCCGCCTGCTCCTCTGGTCATCCGTTAATCTCCAACTCTTCTCCCTCCAGACCCTTTCAAGCCCTTCATCATCTTCTCCAACCGGCACGAGATCCGGCGGATTGACCTGCACAAAGGCGAGTTCAGTGTCCTGGTTCCTGGGCTGAGGAACACCATCGCTCTGGACTTCCACCTCAACGAGAGCTCGCTCTACTGGACCGACGTGGTGGAGGACAAGATCTACCGGGGGAAGCTGTCTGAGAACGGTGGTGAGCATCTCCCTCTCCCGCTGTTCTGTTGGTGCCGGCCCAGGGACTAGTGGGTAATGCGGTTCTGATACGGAGCCAGATGGGCCCAGTGGAGGCATCTGCTTTTTGGCATCCGCTAAACAGGCATAAGCAATCAGTCATCGCTTACAGGCTCCTCTCGGAATTACCAACGGAGTCCGTCGTCACCAATAGAGCTTCCGATCTTCCTTCCCGCACACGCCCTCTGCACCCGCTCTCCACCCCCACACCCGCCCTCCACCTTTCGCATCCACCCTCCTCCCTCTGCATCCACCCTCCACAATCCGCCCCCTTCCATTTCCCTCCATACCCACCCTCCTCCCACTGCACACGCCCTCCACCCTCCACACATGCCCCCCACCCTCCGCACCCTTACCCCACGCACCGCACCCGGCCTTCACCCTCCGTACCCCCTGTCAACCTTCCGTACCCAGCCTCCACCCTCCGTACCCTCTCTCAACCCTCCGTAACCGCCGCCCACCCTTCGTACCTGCTCTCCACCCTCCGTACCCGCTCTCCACCCTCCACACCCTTCCCTCACACACGTCACCTCCGCACCCTTCCCAGGAGTATTCCTCGTCCAGCAGTCCTGCTCGAATCTGATTGTTGTGAGGTCTGAGGTTTGTACTGTAATCGGATCTGAAGTCTTCGTTCTTCTCTCTCTGCTTCTAAAACCCCTCCCCTCCACCTTCCCCAGCGGCACTGACCAGCTTTGACGTGGTCATCCAGTATGGCCTGGCGACCCCTGAAGGTTTGGCCGTGGACTGGATCGCCGGGAACATCTACTGGGTGGAGAGTAACCTGGACCAGATCGAGGTGGCCAAGCTGGACGGCACCATGCGTACCACCCTGCTAGCCGGAGATGTGGAGCACCCCCGGGCCATCGCTCTGGACCCCAGAGAAGGGTAAACTCTCAACCCCATCTTTTTCAGGCCTTCCTCCTTTATCTAGCCCCACCCCATTTTCCAGCTCCATCTTTTTTTCTTCATCTCTTTCTCCAACCCTAGTCAGATACAGAGTCGTTCAGTATCTCATGCTTCCCTGCCTGTCCCTACAGAATCCTGTTCTGGACGGATTGGGACGCCAGTATGCCGAGGATCGAGGCGGCCTCTATGAGTGGTGAGGGCCGGCGCACCATCCATAAGGAGACTGGAAACGGAGGCTGGCCGAACGGGCTGACCGTGGACTACCTGGAACGCCGCATCCTCTGGATAGACGCCAGGTAAGTCTGACAGCCCTCCTCCTGGAGATCTACACCCTGCAGGGATCATGCCTCTGTGTAAATAAGCTCCGCCCTCATACTATTGAGTTAGCTATGCTAGTTACCTGGAGCTAATGCTAGTAGCTAGCGTTCCCTGTGCTAGCTACTGGCTCCATCTGGACACCAACACACAGTAGATTAAAGCTGATCCTCACTATGGAGCTCTCAGTTTAAGATGATCTGCTCCAACCGCCACACACGGATACAATCACACAGCATGGCTGCTACTTACAGGCTGCTGTTGGGGTGGTGGTGCTAATAAAGGTGGAGCTGCTCCTCTCCTCAGTCTCTTCAGGGTCAGACGCTGAGCGGAGCTGCTCTGTATTGTCCAGAGAGGTTTGGGAATCTGTCCGGAGTGGAATGTGCAGACTGCAGGATTAACGGTGTTCCGGGATCCTGTTAAAGATGTGGAGCTGGAGTTCCTGTTCTCCAGCTTGGTTTGGGAATTCTCTGTTCCACCTTAAATAGACTGGAGGACATTCTGCTGCCTGTACCAGCTGCAGTATTTAAGGTGGAACGGAACATTGGATTAGGAAGCTGGTGAACAGGAAGCTTGAGTTTGATCTTTTTAAGGAAACTCAGAAAGCCTGTTTCTCTCTTCTCCCAGATCGGACGCCATCTATTCAGCCAAGTACGACGGCTCGGGCCTGATTGAGGTTCTTCGGGGACACGAGTACCTGTCGCACCCGTTTGCAGTCACCATGTACGGAGGAGAGGTGTACTGGACAGACTGGCGCACCAACACCCTCGCCAAGGCCAACAAGTGGACCGGGAATAACGTTACTGTGGTCCAGAGAACCAACACGCAGCCGTTTGATCTCCAGGTGTACCACCCGTCGAGACAGCCCCAGGGTGAGTGGACTGATGGATGGAAGATGATTTGATCGGGACACACTGCAGGGGGAGCGAAAGCCGCGTTAGTAGCTTGAGAGGCCAGATGGAATTTTCTGTTCCACCTTAAATGAAGCCACTGGCTCCTGTGCCACGCTGCAGCATTTAAGGTGGAACGGAACATTGGAGTAGGTAGCTGGTAAATAGGAAGCGACTTCAGCCCGGTTTAAAGATGGACATCAACCGTGTACCACTGAGAGATGGGTCCCCTGGGAGGGGAATGAAAAGTGCCGACATCCCCTTCCCAGCCCGGAATGCTGGCTTTCTTCATGGTGCCTTTTACAGTGGTGGAGAAAGCAGAACCTGGAAAAACTATAGGCAAAGAATCAGAACTGGACCAGACTAGGTCTAGCCAATACCTGGTCCACTGTAATATTCCCGGATCGGATCAGGAAAAGCATGTCGGACCACGGAATTTCCCACACAGCTTCCCTAGTAAAGCGCTGACCAAAAGAATGGGATACACTGGAGTGGGCTGTTCACTAGAGTGGTATATACCCTCTGACCTGACTAATGCTCAATCAAATCCTCACAGCAATGTTCAGCATCTCTGGTCATGCCTTCCCAGAAGAGTCGAGGCGGTTACTCCAGCCCAGACCCCGTATGAATAGCCTGGTCTCAGAGGAGCCTGGAGTCTGCGGTCCCCTGGAGGACGTCAGGGAGTAATGTGAGCAGACAGCCCAACAAAGCAGTTAATTAGTCCTGTCCACGCCCGCACGTCGATGGAGGTGTAGACGGAGCGTCAGGGGCACTTCCTCACCTCCGCTCTCTCTCTCGGGGTCGGCGAGGGTCCGCCGGAGGAAGTGTCCAGCTCGGTGTGATGGACAGATGCCGTGATGCTCCCTGGCAGTGTGGTAGAGGGCGTATCCTATAGGGAGGGATGTCTGGTTACTCGTGCCTGAATAAACTGGGCCGTCAGGCGGGACTGGTTCAGACCGGCTCGGCTGGGATGTTCTAATCAGTTCTATACTCCTTATCTCCTCTGAGCTCCTCCAAGCTCCTCTCGGCTTCTCTGAGCTCCTCTCGGCTTTCCTGAGCTCCTCTCGTCTTCCCTGAGCTCCTCTTAGCTTCCCTGAGCTCCTCTCGGCTTCCCTGAGCTCCTCTCGGCTTCTCTGAGCTCCTCTCGGCTTCTCTGAGCTCCTCTTGTCTTTTCTGAGCTCCTCTCATCTTCTCTGAACTCCTCTCGTCTTCTCTGAGCTCCTCTCGTCTTCTCTGAGCTCCTCTCGGCTTCTCTGAGCTCCTCTCGTCTTCTCTGAGCTCCTCTCGTCTTCTCTGAGCTCCTCTCGGCTTCTCTGAGCTCCTCTCGTCTTCTCTGAGCTCCTCTCGTCTTCCCTGAGCTCCTCTCGGCTTCTCTGAGCTCCTCTCGGCTTCTCTGAGCTCCTCTTGTCTTCTCTGAGCTCCTCTCGGCTTCTCTGAGCTCCTCTCGGCTTCTCTGAGCTCCTCTCGTCTTCTCTGAGCTCCTCTCGGCTTCTCTGAGCTCCTCTCGGCTTCTCTGAGCTCCTCTCGGCTTCCCTGAGCTCCTCTCGGCTTCTCTGAGCTCCTCTCGGCTTCTCTGAGCTCCTCTTGTCTTTTCTGAGCTCCTCTCATCTTCTCTGAGCTCCTCTCGTCTTCTCTGAGCTCCTCTCGGCTTCTCTGAGCTCCTCTTGTCTTCTCTGAGCTCCTCTCGGCTTCTCTGAGCTCCTCTCGGCTTCTCTGAGCTCCTCTCGTCTTCTCTGAGCTCCTCTCGGCTTCTCTGAGCTCCTCTCGGCTTCTCTGAGCTCCTCTCGGCTTCCCTGAGCTCCTCTCGGCTTCCCTGAGCTCCTCTCGGCTTCCCTGAGCTCCTCTCGGCTTCCCTGAGCTCCTCTCGGCTTCCCTGAGCTCCTCTCGGCTTCTCTGAGCTCCTCTCGGCTTCTCTGAGCTCCTCTCCTCCATTTGCTCCCCCCAGCTCCTCTAACCTCTGTGCTCCTCTTGGCTCCCCCCTAAGTTCTGCAAATCTCTGGGCACATGTTGGCGTCTTTCCTCCTCTCAGCTCCTCTCAGCTCCTCTCAGCTCCTCTGAGCCTTTACTTTTGCCTCTGTTCAGTCATTTTTCACTCCTGTCTTAATTTATTCTCCCTACCCCTCGTGATATTTCTTTCTCCTCCTTTCTCTCTTCCATCTTTTCCATCTCTTTCCTTTTGTTTTTTTCCCTCTCTCGATTTCCACTCTCCTCTCCAGCCCTTCTCTCTTTCCCTCTCTCTGTTTTCCTGTTACTCTTTGTCTGTTGTCCCCTTCACCACTTCACTCTCTCCTTGCAGCTCTCTCTCTCTCTCTCTCTCTCTCTCTCTCTCTCTCTCTCTCTCTCTCTCTCTCCTCCTTCCAGTCTGATTAACTCAGTGTTCTTCTCCATGCAGCTCCGAATCCCTGCGCGGCGAACGGCGGGTTGGGCCCATGCTCACATCTGTGTCTGATCAACTACAACCAAACCTTCTCCTGTGCCTGCCCCCACCTGATGAGACTCCACACAGACAACCACACCTGCTACGGTAAGGTGCACCTCCCACCTCTGTGTGTTATTCCTGGATATTGTCGGTTTTGGACATTTTGTTTTGGAATTCCAGCCCAGCATTCCAGCTGATATCTCGGCTCCCCGTCTCTGTGTCTTCCTGCGCTCCTGTGGTCTCCATGTAGGCTGGAGGTCTGCAGTGGGAGCTTAGCTGAACGTGATCTGAGAAGACAGATGTCATGCGGGTGTAAATGCGGTTCCTGCCAGTACCGAGTCTTCTCAGAGGCACCGCTGCTCCATCACTCCAGCTCCTGACACCAGTTTAATTCTATAGGCTTCTTTGGCAGCCACTGGTTGAGCTAGTTTAATAGGGAAAGCACTGTGTACCTTTTCAACACCACGTCATCCGTCCTTACGTATTTACGCCACACAAGCAGGCTCAAACAGAAGGTCCTGTCCTGATGGTGAGATCTCAAATGGACCTAAACCCATAAATCCACCATACTGATGGAGACCTGATGATCAGTAGTAGATAATTCACTCACATCCTCAGGAAACACGACTTCACCAAGTATAGACTCGGATTTCTTTGATTTGTCCACTCGGAAAAGGGGACCCAAACACAACCCACGCTAAAAGACCATTGGTAGTGATGTGCAGTTACACATTTCCACCAGAGGGGTCTCCAAATCCCCCAAACTCACATAGTACAGATGACAGTACAGATAGGTCCATCCTTACTTTTCCTCGTCTCCTAACATTACTGTATGTTGTAAAGGCGAATTCCAAGGACGTTTCAAACATGTGTCGTTCAGCACTTGGTATGTAAACAAACTCATTCCGAGTGGCTCAATGGGAAACGATTAATTGTAGAGAAATTTATTGACCTGACCAGTGAACCTCCACAAGTCCTCAGGGGTTTAAATTTGGAATGTTTATGATGGTAAAATAGTGATAAACAAGGAAAACGCATTCCCTACTTTCCCTCAGAATCCACCTCCTGTAGGAACTTTCTGTGAGGGAGCTTTTAGAGGGGACATCTGGTTACCTTCACCCCCACTGGGAACAGCTCAGGCTTTTTGCACTAAACCACTCTCGCACACTTGTCCAAAGAAGTGATAAACAAAATTGAGAATTTCTTGAGCTGCGACGTGGACGATTGGTTGTTATGTATATACCGATGTTCATGTTACGCACCATATAACAGTCATATTTCAATCTGGATAGCATGGGAAGTGAACTCCAGATACAAGCCACCTGTAAATAAAAGTAAACAAGGTTCACAGTGCGTTGCTAAACGACACAACGGTCAGTTTTAATCTACCATACTTCTTTACCTGAAATCAGCATTATAAACTCATAAACATAAGATCACTGGACAAAACGTTAGTCACCCTGTGTGTTTAAAGAGGTAGTACCTTCAGGCTCCTGCAGGTGGCGCTGCTGCACGAGGATGATAAAGCTATAAACCCCTGCGGGGTGTGAGTGACGGGATCCATAGATTGGGAAGAGGTGCTACAGTGCAGGGAATGTCTCGTTCCATGTGTGGAAAATGGCTCCAGAGCAGATGTTAATGATTGGCTAAAAGGAGGGACTGCATGTGGGCGTGGCCAAAGACCATAGTGTGAAGGAAGTAGCTGAATCTGCAGGTGTGTGGAAGCGTACGGTCATACGGGTCTACCAGCAGTGGATACAATCCCAGTCTACAGGGAATTCTCCTCGGAACTGTGCCAGGGAAGGCCTCCGCCACATCTGGACCACCTGACCAGTTCTTTAATAAGAGTGTCTGAACACTGATGTGGCTACATCCAGAGCCTCGTCCAGTCCAGGCCCGATCCAGTCCCAGCTGGTGCTGGTGCTGGTGGAGGGATCACAGTCTGTGAGGTTCGGATCAGGCACAGGGGACTCGCTGGTTGCCCGGTGAGCTCATTAGCCTGGTGTTCGTGTGGGATATTAATAACCCCCAGTTCGGGCAGTTATGAAATGGAGAGGCTGTATCTTTTGAAGTGTGTCGGTCTGGAGTTGGTGCCGTGGTGCTGGAACGATCCTGAATAGTTTCTGGGAGATCAGCTCCAGATTTCCTCATGCCTGGTCCTGATTAATGGAAACGAGAGTCTGGGCCAAGTTCACCTCCAACCGGAGCAGAAAACAAACCAGACGACCCTGCCTACCGCGTCTGTAGCTCGTCTTCGGCATCGCTACTGCTTCAGGATCTTTTCCAGTTGTTCCCAGTTATTCCAGGAGGCTGTGTCCTTCTGCTAAACCCTGGCTGTGGACAAACGGGCCCTTCACACAAACATAACTGACCTTGTTCAAGGGCCCAGGGGCCTTCGGGGTCAGCACCTGTACACAAACCACAGACCTGAAACTGTGAGGCTACAGCGGCGGGTCCTAGTACGTGAGGTCAGGTTATGGTGCTGGGTTTAGAAGTGATGGATGGATGGATGGATGGATGGATAGACAGACAGACAGACAGATAGATAGATAGACAGACAGACAGATAGATAGACAGCTAGACAGACAGACAGATAGACAGACAGATAGATAGACAGCTAGACAGACAGACAGATAGATAGACAGATAGACAGATAGACAGATAGATAGACAGATAGACAGCTAGACAGACAGACAGACAGACAGACAGATAGTCAGCTAGACAGACAGACAGACAGACAGATAGCCAGCTAGACAGACAGACAGACAGATAGACAGCTAGATAGATAGACAGCTAGATAGATAGATAGATAGATAGATAGATAGATAGATAGATAGATAGCCAGCTAGACAGACAGACAGACAGACAGACATAGACAGATTGATAGATAGACAGATAGACAGCCAGCTAGACAGACAGACAGACAGATAGATAGCCAGCTAGACAGACAGACTGATAGATAGACAGACAGCTAGATAGACAGACAGACTGATTGATAGACAGCTAGATAGACAGACTGATAGATAGACAGACAGACAGACAGACACACAGACAGAGAGCTAGACAGATAGACAGCTAGACAGACAGACTGATAGATAGATAGACAGACAGACAGACACACAGACAGAGAGCTAGACAGATAGACAGACAGACAGACAGACAGACAGACAGACAGACTGATAGATAGATAGATAGATAGATAGATAGATAGATAGACAGATAGACAGCCAGCTAGACAGACAGACAGACAGATAGATAGCCAGCTAGACAGACAGACAGACAGATAGACAGCTAGATAGATAGACAGCTAGATAGATAGATAGATAGATAGATAGATAGATAGATAGATAGATAGCCAGCTAGACAGACAGACAGACAGACAGACATAGACAGATTGATAGATAGACAGATAGACAGCCAGCTAGACAGACAGACAGACAGACAGATAGCCAGCTAGACAGACAGACTGATAGACAGACAGACAGCTAGATAGACAGACAGACTGATTGATAGACAGCTAGATAGACAGACTGATAGATAGATACAGACAGACAGACAGACACACAGACAGAGAGCTAGACAGATAGACAGCTAGACAGACAGACTGATAGATAGATAGATAGACAGATAGACAGCCAGCTAGACAGACAGACAGACTGATAGATAGACAGACAGACTGACAGATAGACAGCTAGACAGAAAGACTGACAGACTGATAGATAGATAGATAGATAGACAGACAGACAGACAGATACTAGACAGCCAGACAGATAGACAGACAGAGCAGACAGACTGATAGATAGCCAGAGCTAGACTGAGACAGCCAGCTAGACAGACAGACAGACAGATAGACAGACAGCTAGATTGTAAAAGACAGATATAAGACAGACAGACTGATAGATAGATAGATAAGACAGACAGACAGACAGAGACTGATAGATAGATAGATAGATAGATAGATAGATAGATAGATAGATAGAGCTAGACAGACAGACATCCAGACAGACAGACTAGACACACAGGACAGATAAGACAGAGACTGATTAGATAGACAGCTAGACCCAGACAGACTTTTAGATAAGACGATGGTAAGATCACAGACAGGTCATCAAATTTTTGACTCCTCAGGTCTCAAATTCCCCAACCCATGTCCCAACAATCTTCAGCTATGGGCCTCTCGAAGCAGCTGCCCAGCTCTCTGACCATTACAATAACTGATGACCACAGAGCAGGAGACGCTGTAAGCAGACCCGATCCTCAGTTCCTAGTGGAGTTAAGGAATGTCAGTAAACAGGAGGGGTGGAGGTTTGAGTGGACGTCTGGAAGACCAAGAGAACCTTTCCAAGAGAACTGCTGGTGGACTGATGGAACGGGACATACCAGAACCTCGGCCTGACTGGTGGCACTCAGACAGACGGGAGGACGGGGTCTGCTGTGCAGGGACACCTGGACGTTCACGGAGGAGTCGTCAGGAGAAAGCCTTTCCTGCATCCTCACCGCAGAATTCAGCCCAGACCTCGGCTAAGGAACGTCTGAACGTGCTGGCGTGTGTTTGGAGACGGGAGCAGAACTCCACCTACAGGACTCCGTCAGTAGCACAGGGAACATCTCGCTAGAGAGAGGGGTGGATTCAATCAGCCATGCTAAGCCAAGGTTTATTTATACGCGCCTTTTACTACAGACCAACACAGCAGCTTAGGGATCAGATAATCCGGGTCCAAGACCCCAATCAGCAAGCCAAGGAAAAACTCCCTCCGAGCAGGAGACGGAACCCTGGAGAGGAGCCAGCCTCAAACGGGGAGCCCCTCCTCCTCAGGTCCACACCGGATAGCAAGACGAGCACAAACCGAACATGAAGACATGTGACTCCTCAGCCCGTCCTGAGAGAGCCACCGCGAGACTCGGACCTGAGAATCTGAATGAAGCCCAGTCACCGTTACCAGTGAAACCAGTAAAACCAGTGACCACTGTAAGGAGTTATCCCAGTTAGAATAAAAGAGTGTTCAGTGTTTTGTGAGGCAGAGGAGGAGATGTCTGATTAGTGTGTGATGGAGCGAAAGAAGGGTCTGTGAGTAAATAAGCAGGGTCATTGGTTGGTTACGGCAGCAGTAGTTCTGCATCCGACCGCACAGGATGGGCAGTAGTTCAGCATCAGACCGCACAGGATGGGCAGTAGTTCAGCATCAGACCGCACAGGATGGGCAGTAGTTCTGCATCCGACCGCACAGGATGGGCAGTAGTTTCGCCTCAGACCACACAGGATGGGCAGTAGTTCAGCATCAGACTGCACAGGATGGGCAGTAGTTTCGCCTCAGACCACACAGGATGGGCAGTAGTTCCACATCAGACTGCACAGAATGGGCAGTAGTTCAGAATCAGACCACACAGGATGGGGAGTAGTTCAGAATCAGACCACACAGGATGGGCAGTAGTTCCGCATCAGACCACACAGGATGGGGAGTAGTTCAGAATCAGACCACACAGGATGGGCAGTAGTTCAGAATCAGACCACACAGGATGGGCAGTAGTTCAGAATCAGACCACACAGGATGGGCAGTAGTTCAGAATCAGACCACACAGGATGGGCAGTAGTTCAGAATCAGACCACACAGGATGGGCAGTAGTTCAGAATCAGACCATACAGGATGGGCAGTAGTTCAGAATCAGACCACAAAAGATGGGCAGAAAGCTGTGATACATTCCGGAGGTAGTACTAAGTACTGACCTTGTAGGGTGCCCAAACTTTTGCTTCGGGTCCTTTTACTAAGTTTCTGTTTTGGACCGTGTGACCGTAGAGTTGGTGTTCCTCCAGAACGTCCTGTCTTCTGTTCGGGTCTTCAGTCTTGCGAATGGCAGGTTCGTGTGGGCTCTGATGGTTTCCATCTGTCTCGTAGCTGCTCGTCCTCCAGTCAGCTGGTTCGGTCTGGTTATCTGGGCCTCCAGTGAGCGCTGAGGTCTGACACGAGCGCGGCTCTTTTCTTTAATGTCCAAGTTTCTCTCCAAAGTCTCCGCCAAGCCCGGAGTTCAAAGACATCGTTATTTTTCCTGTCTGGCTCCCCGTCCATCTCCTCACTCTGTTCTCCTCACTCTGTTCTTTAATCATCCGTATACGGGACCGAGCAGGCTGCTCATGTGTCCTCCACCTCTCCTGAATCCTTGATCATCTTCCAGTCCTGCTTCCCTCGGTGTCTGCTTGGCATACTGGTTGAACGTGTGGTGATGGTGTGCAGCCTTGTTCAGCTCCTTCGCCGATGTGGGAACCTGTCCTTATCCACATGGGCTGTCCGGTAACTCCACTGTACTGTGTGTGTGCGTCTCTTCCTCCAGAGTTCCGTCAGTTCCTCCTGTACGCTCGTCAGATTGAGATCCGAGGTGTGGATATCTATAACCCCTACTACAACTACATCATCTCCTTCACCGTCCCCGACATCGACAACGTGACGGTGGTCGACTACGACGCGCTGGAGCAGAGAATCTACTGGTCGGACGTGCGGACGCAGACCATCAAGAGGGCCTTCATAAACGGCACCGGCATCGAGACCGTGGTGTCAGCAGGTACGGGCCGAGACCACAGGATCGGAGATACAGCAGCAGGGTCACACACCTGCAGTTAGGATGTGCTGAATGCATGTTGACCTGTTTCTGCCCCCTAGTGGCCATTCCGGAGGCAGAAGAATATTTTTAATGAGCAGTACAGGAGGATAATAGTAAATAAGATCTGTTTAATTATCCATTCAGCTAACAGAGTTACCGCACATCTGCCTCAGTATCTGACATTACTGCACATCTGTCTCAGTATCTGGCAAACCTTTACTGCACATCTGCCTCAGTATCTAACATTACAGCACATCTGCCTCAGTATCTGACATTACTGCACAGCTGTCTCAGTATCTGGCAAACCTTCACTCCACATCTGCCTCAGTATCAGATAATACTGCACATCTGCCTCAGTATCAGATAATACTGCACATCTGCCTCAGTATCTGACATTACTGCACATCTGTCTCAGTATCTGACATTACTGCACATCTGCCTCAGTATCTGACAAACCTTCACTCCACATCTGCCTCAGTATCAGATAATACTGCACATCTGTCTCAGTATCTGACATTACTGCACATCTGTCTAATTATCTGACAAACCTTTACTCCACATCTGTCTCATTACCTGACATTACTGCACATCTGTCTCAGTATCTAACATTACTGCACATCTGTCTCAGTATCTAACATTACTGCACATCTGTCTCAGTATCTGACATTACTGCACATCTGTCTAATTATCTGACAAACCTTCACTCCACATCTGCCTCATCATCTGACAAACCATTACCCCACATCTGGCTCACTATCTGACATTACTGCACATCTGTCTAATTATCTGACAAACCTTCACTCCACATCTGTCTCATCATCTGACAAACCGTTACTCCACATCTGCCTCATTATCTGACATAGCATTACGGCACATCTGTCTAATTATCTGACAAACCTTCACTCCACATCTGTCTCAGTATGTAACATTACTGCACATCTGTCTCAGTATCTCACATTACTGCACATCTGTCTCAGTATCTCACATTACTGCACATCTGTCTCAGTATCTGACATAACATTATAGCACATCTGTCTCAGTATCTGACAAACCTTTACTCCACATCTGCCCCATTATCTGACATTACCGCACATCTGTCTCATTATTTGACAAACTTTTACTCCACATCTGTCTCAGTATCTGACATTACCACACATCTGTCTCATTATCTGACAAACCTTTCCTTCACATCTGTCTCAGTATCTGATATAACGTTCCTGCACATCTGTCTCATTATCTGGCATAACTTTTCCTCCCATCTGTCTCAGTATTTGACATCATGTTTCTGCACATCTGTTTAATTATGTGGCATGGCATTACAGCACATCTGTCTCTTATCACTTTTGGGACATCATTACATACAGGGTTGTGTACTTGTATAAAATTATTGGCTAGATGTTAAAATTAAAATATTGAAATCCTCTGTAGCGGTCTGAAGCCGGCTGCAGGCAGTGTACCTCCCGGTCCTGAGCTCCTCGGTATTCCGGCGCTAACGAGTCCTGTGTTTCCGTGCAGACCTTCCGAACGTTCAGGGTCTGGCTGTTGACTGGGTGTCTCGTAACCTGTTCTGGACCAGCTACGACGCCAATAAGAAACAAATCAATGTGGCCAGACTGGACGGCTCCTTTAAGAACGCCGTCATCCAGGGCCTGGACAAACCCCACTGCCTGGTGGTGCATCCAATCCTGGGGTGAGTCACCTCCAACACCTCCACCCATGTTCGTTATTAATGCTTTCTGAATCCCAAAGTACCTACGTGGTTCTTCTGACGGATGCAGCCACGTTCTGCACAGACAGCTCGCGTATCTGACCATTAGAATGGGCTGCTCTGCTAAAGCCGTACGTGAGCGTAAGGCCCAGCTCTTAAGCTACTTGTTGAAATTTATAAATTCCACCTTAAATGGAGCTGCAGTTACATTCTGGTATGTAACTTTTAAGGTGGAACTGGAAAGTGTGAACCTGGACAGGTAGGCTGAGGTTCCAGGATGCAGCTGTAGCACTGTTTAAGGTGGAGCAGCAAATTCGAACACGAAGCTGAGGCGCTGCAGAGCAACTGCTGTAGTATTTAAGGTGGAATGAGAAAATCTGAATAGGAGGCCAGCTTCAGCCTCATCAGCTCTCTAAGGTCTCTATACTTAGAAACTCCACACTGATATTAACACGGCCCTTCACTGCCGTGTAGCTCGATCCGAGCCACTTTGTTTATTTCCCAACGCCGGCACACACAGGACGGACAGCTGGCGGAGCGTGTGGAGATATTCCCTGAATTTGAAGCGAAGCATATCGGGTTAAAACGCTTACTGCCCCTTTAAGTGCTGAACTAAAGGCCTAGCTCAGTCCTGGTTCTCCACTGCGTGCAGCCGAGGCTGTTCGGAGAGTCGGCTGGGTAATGGTTAACCATGTGAGTGATCTGGAGAGAGTGAGAGCGGGAATGGGAAGAGTGAATAAAGGGATGTTTTCCTCGGAAACACAGCACCTATTTTACAGCTCCAGAAGGCAGCTGGCGGAATGTTTCCTGTGTGTGTGAGACTCAAACGAGGATCAGATGGTGGAGTGCGTGTGTGTTTTCTGCCTCCATATGGAAGAGCTCGGTGCGGAAAACAGACGTAAACACGCACGCTTGTTTTCAGATATTTTATTCAAGGACATAATCAGCAGAGAGCCTCGGTCTTCGCCCTAACTGCCTGCCTGGCAGGAAATGAAGGGGTTCGGAGTTAAACACAGCCCCCTGCACTGATCTGAGGTCATCAAACACACACAGGATAAACAGAACACGCCTGGCACACATTCCCCTTTCTCCTTTTCCCGTTTTAGTTCCTGCAGAGTGTTGTCTCGACTGTGCTTATCTTTTACGTCTATGAAAAGCTATTAAGCTGAATCAGAGTTTGGGGAAAATGGAGCGCAGAGGAATGTAAGTAGAAGGGATTGTTGGGATAACACGGAATGTATGGATGTACAAAAACAACATATCAGATTTGATAGATTCCTGAATTAATGAAGACGGAATATGATGAGCTAGCGCGGGTTGTAAGACCTTCCCTGGAGAAGACTCCGTCTGGATGCAGCACGTATGTACCGCTCAGCATTAACAGGGCAGGTCACCCAGGACATGTGCTCTAATGCCCCCCACCCACACATACCATCAGGGATTCTGGGTTTGGAACTACATGCTGATATTGGATGGTTCTTCTCCTCTTTATCCATGATTTCCTAAAAGAATTCCAGGTTTTGGTTCACACAGGACTCTTTTGGGGAGGGGAATCTGGGGGGATAGATCAGTCCCACAACTACTCAGTTACCATTCTATCTTTTTATTTTGGCCTGTGGTGAGAAAGACAGGAGGGTCTGCAGCTGATACGCTGAGTTACAGTTCTTACACCGATGAAGAGAAACACTGTTTGGTTCCAGTGGGCTCTAATGTTAGCTACCTAGCTAATCTAGCTAACGCTAGCACCTGTAAACATTGCAGACCCTCGATAGAGCCTGTGGTTTTAGACTGTTTCTTGCTATGAAGTCACGTCTTCGTCTTTCAGTTGTCAGGCTTGTCAGTCAGAAAAGGGCTGATGAAGAGAGCTAGCTATCTAGATAAGATGGAGCTAGGGCTAGCTATATTAGCTTTAGCTGGACAGCACATAAAGCAGATAACACCCGGAACATGAAGATGCGGGCTCATAGCAGGACACTCCCTGTAAACCCCCCAGTCCAGTCAAGGGTCTCCACACAGGGCCAGTTTGGAGTTTAGCCAGTGGGACCTAACGTTAGCTAGGTGTGCTAGCTATAGCTAGCTAACATTAGAGCTCACTAACACCACACTGTGTTTGTTCATTGGTGTAAGACTGTAACTCAGCGTATCAGCTACAGCCGGTTCCTCTTCTCCTCTCAGAGAAAGATCTAGAGCGATAACTGGGTTTACTGGACTGGGTTTAAACTACAGTGAACCCAGAACTGCAGCACGGTGAACAGACCCACCTCAGACGCTCAGTAGAGGTCTGGACCTGGACGTGCTCACAAGCGGATCGGAGTGAAAGAACCGAACCCTGTTTAGCCCACAGCGGATCTGAATAAACGAGGAAGCGACCGTGAGAAGGTTTACAGGGTCTGTGATTGATTGGTATCGTGTTTTCCCTGTCCCGCTGACTACAACACCTCGCTACACACACTAGAGTGATTTTCCACAACCCGTGTGTAGAGCTGCGCTAGGCTAGGCTAGGCTAGTGATAGCGCTGCTAATGAACCACCTGAGAGCTGCAGGTGTGGTGTTAAGGATGCTGGCTTAAACCCAGCCTAGATCAGTTTATGTTTGAGCTAACTAGCATGATGCTAACCGACAGTGTAAGGGCTATTACATGAAGGCATATGCCAGCTACGTTCTCACCAGTGGTGAAGCTGAAGGAGCTTCAGTCAGTACACCTGAGGGGTGGAGGGGGTGGAGGGGTCTGTATTTGAACTTTTGATAGTCACGACTCTGACCAGAGGATGAAGGAGTCATGAGCACATGTAGCTTCGTCCAGCACATTACAGCCCACCCTGAGCTGGCAGTGGACCTTCATATGGCTCTGATGTCCTTCTTTGGGAGGCTGTGTTGCCAGGGGCAACCGTATGTTCCTGAAGAAATGGAACGAAACGACCTGCCAGATGATGCTGCGTGGACTCCACCATGAAATACGCACCGGTCCAATTTCACTTGTACCTCAGACGTGAATGATGGTGAAGGGCGTAGGTTATTTTTCCAGATGGATGCAACTTAATCTGTACAGTAGGTGCTGACGGGCGGATGTTAGGGTGGTGCATTTGTTAGCATGAGCAGAGGAGGTGGGCAGGGCAGACATCCCACCTCTCCTGGAAGGTCTGGGATAAGGGGGGGTTTATTGAGAGATAGAAATGAATGAGTGTATGGTTTGAGAGCGAGCGAGTGAAAGAGAAAGGAAGTCACATGTAGTGAGAAGGTGACGTAGAGAGCATCCTGATTGGGCTATCTCTGTGGGCGGAGCTTTACAGTCTTAACATTCAAACCGGAAGCCCGATTTGGACCACACGTTTGTGGAAGTCTTCATCATTGCTGCTGCTGTTGCCCGGTTCAGACAATGCTTTCAGCTTGATTGACCAATAGCCAATACAGATCAAGGGGGCGGGGCTAGACTGTTGTACTGCATTCAAGTGCTTTTTTTTTTGTTTTGTTTTGTTTCGGGTTTTTTTGGTCAGTGGAAATGTCATTCCACATCTCAAAAATGGTAAATTCATATTATTATTATTATTATTATTATTGTTATTAAAATAATATTTTATTAATTATAAAGCTGCCCTGGATTGTTGACATGTGACCTGACGTACAGAGGCATTTAGACAGAAGTCAGGACTGTGAATGAAGGACTCTGAAGGGGCACATGGGAAACAGAAGACTGAACCAGTTTTACTATCGAAGTGGGGTCTCGTGTCCTCGTGGGCCGATGCTCTGTCTACTTCTGACCCGGTGGGCCGTGAGGTTGAGAGGGTTGAGTTCCGCTGCTCTAATGCGTCTTTACGTTTCTAGAAAGCTCTACTGGACCGACGGAGACAACATCAGTATGGCCAACACGGACGGCAGTAACCGCAGCGTCCTCTTCACCAACCAGAAAGGACCCGTGGGTAAGAGGCCTTTTCCTGGAGGACGGTTCTCCTTAGATACAAGGTCCCTTCAGAACTCCTTCCACGGTTTCTGCGTTCTTGCGCTGCACATTAACGTCTAGAACTTTGCCTGGTGGATTTTTTCCGTCTCCTCCACGCTGGCTTTTATCTACGGCGAGCCACGTTAGCGCCGCAGTATTCGGCGGAGCTGTTTCTCTAATGTGTAATCAGCCAGAAGCCTTTTCACTCCCCTGGAAAATCAGTCCGGCTCATAAAGCTCGGCAGCTCGCAGTCGGCCGCCTCTGGTTCCCTCTGAAGCAGGTTATTGGACTGCAGGCACTTATTCTCTCATCAAGGCTGAATCTTAAATGGCTCCCCATGTGGTGCTGAAAACCCATTCGGGCCTTAGAAACTGAACTGTAGACTAAAACCCTTAAGCTCTGAGCGACCCGGTACCGTAATTAAACTCTAATTATTATTTATTTATTATATTTTATTAAAACAAATGATTCAGCGTTCTGTGCAGTCACTACCGAAACGCTCCGGACACTCCAAACTTTATAGAATGCTTCAGAGTTGACAGGTGTAGTTCTTTTTTTTTAATTTTATTATACTAGCCAGTTCATGACTAGCAAACACAGCTTTGAATAGTTGTACATACGAAATATCATTACATTCCTCCATAGACGTGTTTTCCGCGTTTCCGTAGAGACGATATGAGCCAATACATGACCAGAAAAGATATAAACAGTTCACAGCATCACATTTTTACCAAAATTCTAAAAATAGTTTAAAAAACTGACTGGTTTAGCTTATTTCAGAAATCCAAAAATGCTCGCCACTTTATAACTAGCAAACACAGCTTTGAATAGTAAGTATGTAAATACGTAAGTACCTAAGTATGTAAGTACATAAGTACGCAAGTATGTACGTAAATACGTAAGTAAGTACTCAAGTATTGTACGTAAGTAGGTATGTACGTAAGTAATTACGTAAGTAAGTACGTTAAGTAGGTAGGTATGTATAGTAAGTAGGTAAGGGTACGTATTAATAGGTACGTAAGTACGTTACTAAGTAAGTAGGTACGTAAGTAAGTAGGTAGGTATGTATGTAAGTACTTTACTAATTAAGTACGTTACTAAGTAAGTAGGTACGTAAGTAAGTACTTGACTAATTAAGTACATTACTAAGTAAGTAGGTACGTAAGTAAGTAATTAAGTACTTTACTAATTAAGTATGTTACTAAGTAAGTAGGTACATAAGTAAGTAGGTAAAATACGTAGGTAGGTACGTAAGTAAGTACGTTACTAAGTAAGTACCTAGGTGTAAGTAAGAAGTCGTCCGTAAGAGCCAATTTAAGTAGTTACAGTGTTTTACTATTAAGTACGTTTCTTAAATAGAGCGCAACCCAATGGTGTATGTTACCTAATGGTTACAACTACAAACAAGGAGATATAAATAACAGCATCATAATTACCTAACTAATTGATTCACTCAAACAACCTGTGCTGCTGGCAGGTCTGTCCTTGGACTTTGACGAGAGTCGCCGTCTGTTACAGTGTTTTTGTGTTAGAGGCCCCCTGGTGCTCCGGCAAACGGCACCATCTGTCCTTGGACTTTGACCGCTGTACTGTTCAAACCGGACGGTACCGCTTGACTGGAGTACCGTGACTGGAGGGTGGAGGGAGCGAGTGGCAAACTCAGCAAGGCGTCGGCTCTGGCTATAATGGGTATGGCACAGCCCTGCTGGCCACCATGACACCAGCGGACAGCGTTACTAGTGCTAGATAGGAACGTGACTGACGCCATTTAAGAATCTTACTGTGGTACCCACGTAGTTCTAACGCTTGGTGGGTTCTACTGGTTCTAGGTGAGAAGCTGTGGTGGGCGGATCAGGGGACGGATCAGATTGGCACGTGTGATAAGAGAGATGGAGGAAACTGGAAGGTTCTGAGGAACAGCACCTCGCCCATGATGCACATGAAGATCTACAACGAGACGGTGCAGACAGGTAGGTCTGAGCTCAGCGCATGACGTGCTGTATCCTGGCCCATATACCATACGGTCTGTAATTATTAACTCCATCAGTTCTAATAGGAACTTTATCAGGGCTCATTAATACTGCCCTGTTATCTTTATTACTGCTGGGTCAGGTTATCAGTCTCATGCAGCCTCAGTTGTGTGTTCTGATTGTGTGGGTTCTAAAGCTGTTTGCTGGGTTCAGGTTCCAACATGTGCAGTAATAATAACGGAGACTGCTCCCAGCTGTGTCTGCCCACCTCTCCCACCACACGCGCCTGCATGTGTACGGCCGGATACAGCCTGAGGAGCGGACAGCAGTCCTGCGAGGGTAACGGCACGCACACACGAACGCACGCGCACATTCACACTCATCTACACACCCTGCACACACGCGCACACTCACACACCCTCACACACACACATACTCGCACACACACACATACTCACATACACACACACACACACACACACACACACACACACACATACACACATTCACACACACACACACACACACTCCCATGTACACACCCTAAACCCACGCATATGCACACACACATTCTCTCACACACACATGCACACACACACACACATTCACACTCATCTACACACCCTGCACACACACACACACACACACATTCTCTCACACACACACGCACACACACACACACACACACACACACATTCACACTCATCTACACACCCTGCACACACACACACACACACACACACATTCTCTCACACACACACGCACACACACACACACATTCACACTCATCTACACACCCTGCACACACACACACACACACACACACACACACATTCTCTCACACACATACACACACACACCCACTCACACACCCTTACACACACACACACACACACATTCTCTCACACACACACACACACACACACACACACACACATTCTCTCACACACACATACACTTTCACACTCTCATGTACACACCCTGAACGGACATGCACACACACTCTAACGCACACACAGACACACACAGAGTACACACTCCTCATGTACACACCCTGAACGATACAGTCATGTGATCAGAGATAAATTCCCATTTACACACACACACACATTACACACATTCTCTCACACACACATACACATTTTCACATTCTTCATGTACAACACCCTGAACGGGACATGCATCGCGACAAAAAGACACACAGCACACACACACACTCTGGGAACGGGTCACACACAGAGTAATGAGGACTCGTCTGGTTCGGCTGATACTTTCATTTGATCTCTCCTTCCTGCGGTTTTGTTTTCCTGCAGATATAATTACACAAGCATTTTTCTTTCTTTTAATCGCTTCGCTGAGGCCCACTTTAGTCTGCATGGGAACGGGCCAGGCACAGTTAATGGGACCGTCAGGGCGGTTCTGACTCTCATTTCTCTCTCCTTCCTGCGGTTTGTTTAGATGTACGATTAACAGGGGCATTTCTGGCTTTACAGAGTCTGTGGCCCACTTTCTGCTGTACATACAGGTCGGTTCTGAGTACAATCAAACGAAATCTACAAACGGTCAGGCGGATTACATTCTGGGTACGACCAAAATTTACAGTCATGAAACCAAAATTACAAAAGTAAAGACAAATTTACAAAACTCTGAATTCTGAAGGAAAGGGCGGGTCTAACACACACACGGGTCTAAGACTAATTGCCTTGTCAATCA